>CM052154.1:9979113-9992318 GCA_028455555.1 Augochlorella aurata | reverse complement strand
CTCAATATTTATTCAGTATTTATTTATCGTTGATACAATAAAAAGCAAACACCGTAAGAAGTTTTTCCCTATTAAAACTGGAAACCTAAAGCAAAAATGGACAAAGCACGGTCGCAGTTTGCCATTTAATTTAATAATCAACCCACAGGCTCGTTCACGCTGCCGTCTCGAAGACGTTAATTAGTCGTTAATTAAAATCAGCGGCGAAGTAGAAAAGCTCGCGGAAAAAATGCGACTGCAGAGAGAGAGTTTAATGAATCCCGTTCACCCGTTCCGCTAATTCCCGTTTCCCAAGAAAACAACGCGGATTCTATTTTAGAGAAGCCCGACTGTACTGTCAGCGGAGTGGATGAAACAATCGAGGCCAGAAATATGACTCCATTATTCGATCGGACGGTCGGATAACGATCGACGAACGATCCACGTTTACAGAGCGAAAAGCAAATTGCTCTAGTTCGGTAGCATCCGCGTCCGCATATAACCCCGGGCTTGTCAATAAATGATTTCACCGACTCCGCTAATCGTTACAGCAGAGTCTAGGGGTCGTTGCACTAGAAACTTCGACGAGAGTGCCTTAGTTTCGTCTGGACACTCGCCGGCTTGACCCTACTTTGCATCACGTGCCAAGCCGAGTGGGATCAGGTACCATTTATCCACTCGAACCGGTTGCGATGCTGTAATTCAAACCGTTTCGAGGGCTATTGTTGGCCAAGAGAGATATCAGTGTCGCTTTGACGTTCCCGTAAATAGTTCGTGTTGTTCGCGAAGGATGTTGGCAAAAATCAAGTCGGGGAACGGGAAACCTGATTTGCCTGACAATAGCGGCGAATCAAGTGCCTGCGAAATGGTAAATAGTCCTCCAGAATTTATACTGTCCACCATAAACGATGCTACTCCAGAAAACGGCGCTTTGGATTTTTGCTGCGTCGCGATAATCGTTGCGTTTTTTAATAAAATCCATACTTCCATATCTCAACTTAAATAAACTTGAATCAAATCCAAGCTTATGCATTGCATCTAAAATAAAGCTCAATAAAATCCATACTTATACATTGCTCCTAAAATAAACTAAAAATCCATATTTCGATTTTACCATATAGCTATATCTTTGCATAATGTCACTGTTAATTATTTTATCCGCGAGTGTGCTCGTTTCGCTGTAGTACGCTCTGATTCGACCAGAAATTAGAGAAATGTGCTAGGAAAAAGTCTTGTTCTCCTCGAACCCGTGGCCCGTTTGTCAGAATTCATTCCGCTCGGCTGTTCGCAACATCGTAATTCAAGCGGCAAGAGAGGATATCCATTGTCGGCGGAGAAAGATATCAGTGACAGCGAGTTTAGGTACTTAGTCGCGAGTCGCGTATCAAAAGGGGGAAGCCATTCGGAGGCCCGGCGATGGGTATTGTCCGTAAACGTGCCTTTTGTATTCCAATTGAACCTCGAATGGATCATCTGCGTCGCGGGAAAAGTACGTCGCATTCCGTGGATCCTTTTGTTTAACGGCTGCGAGGCGCGCAGACCGAGGAGGGGAGGAAAAAGGATCCACTCGGTATCACCGGCAAATGCGAAATGCATCCTGGACCTTTGAACGAGGGAGGAGCAACTTCCGCGAACGCATCTGTCTCATTGCTAGAGACACGTTTGTCGCTGTGTTGGGAAAAAATTCGCAGGTATTTCGAATCCTGAATGTGTTCGATCGACGGCGTCGTAATTCAACGCGACTTTAAACATGAACATGGTTACCCCTTTGACGAAGAAATGCGAATGGGATTTTAGTCGCCATAAAGAAAATGCAGTATAGCGTAAGACAGCGTTGTCTTGCGATTCGATAAGAAAGAAAATATCTGTATTATATAATATAAATATGTAATACATATCTAATATATATAATATAAATCTATAATATTGCATATATAATATGTATAATATAAATATATAATATAATATAAATATCCATATTGATTTCTATATTATTAACGATAATAATAACTGAATAATAATTAATTATTCCATCACTTTAAAAGCAAGAGACTGTGACAGCGTTTATTGAATTCGACACGATTTTAATTTAATTAGAGTTCGCTAAATGTAAGAATTTCGAAGAGGTAATTAATGCCATGCGACTTCCCTTTGCGATGTTAATTTAATTAAATAAAATACTTGAATTTGATGAAACTGTTGAAGCTGCCGGGGACATTAAAGGAATACGATATGACATTCGAATTTGAAATGCGAATGGATTAACTTCTTTCTCCGTAATAATTCCGTAAAGGGAACGGAAAAATGGTACTCGTTACACGTCTAGGTCTTCTTTAAAGCTTAAACACGGCTGGCAAAGGAACAGAATTTCACATCGACTCGAAAGAAAGGAATAATTTGTCTTAAATATAGAAGGGATTATCCTCCATGCTGAACGAATAGGAAATATTCTTGGATCCCGGGCAGACGTTCGCTTCGCGGACCGAATGCGAGATGTATTCTGCGAAAGGGCCGCGCGCTCGAGTTTCAGAACGCAGGAATCGTATCGAGACGGTTCTGAATATTCAAAAAAAGGATAGGATATTAACGCGACAGAGGCGGCACGGTAAAAACCAGGAACCGACAATATTAGAATCTCCAGCGGAACTCAATATATGCTCCGCGGCACAGTAGAGACGAGTCTACTCCGGTAGAACGTATAAAAATACACGGGATACGAAATCTCGCGTTTTCAGGCCGCGCATTCTGACCTCTCTAAATATAATCCCCATCGATAAAGTTGAATCTCAGCCGGGGCGAAATTAATTTCGACCGACAACGAGCTTTCGAAAGAATTACACGGAATCGCGAGCGTTTCCCACCTCGGAGTTATTAAAAAATTCGCTCGTTTCCTGGAAGTTTCCTGGTCCCAATGTATATTCAGAAGAATATTTTCGGCCTCGAGGTTCTCCGTAGCTAACAGGTGCATTAAATAATAATTCTGCTTAGCGGACGAATATTTGCATTAATATTCGCGTTGCCGGAACATTAAATATGAACGCGCGAGGCGTTGCTCTGCAGAAATTAATTGGCAATGCTTCGGTACAGTTTAATTATAAATGACGAAGGGAACGAACGAAAATTTTGCTACTTTTCTGAGAATGCGATTGGAAAAATAAAGAATAGAGAAGTCTGTGAAAGTATGAATTAGGTGAATTATAATGCCAAGGGGAGACTGCGAGCAATGAATGTTTTAGATTTATCAACCCCTTCGTCCCCGATTTTCCGACATAATTAAACTGAAATAGACCTGTGGGTCAGTACGGAAACTAAGAGCGACGGGCAAAGCAGCAGAACGTATTTGATGGCGGAATAGATTGCGAGGCGATGAAAGAAATCGCGGCACTTCTTTTTAACGCGCGTAATAAACCGCGATAACAACGTCGGGAACCTGTGTTTAGAAATCACGATCGAGGAATGAACGAACCGAGAAATTAAGCATTACGGGAAATGGGGGTCCACTGAACGCAGCACGCTCGCGATAATAAAATTAGTCGGTTCGTAACCGTTCGATGCTTCCTTATCTTCAACCCGTTCCCTCCCCTTTGTTTCGCCGCGGCAACGATATGGGTTGCGCTCACGTAACGCGCACTTTTGCGAGCCGTAATGCACCTTTTTTTGTCACGGCAAACGAGCGTAGATTAGATTTAACCTCCTCGTTGTCTTTGCCTTGGAACGAGGTCGCCGAGGAAAAACGCGCGGCGGATCGCTCGTTTTCAAACGAACGGTAAACCATTTTTCCCCTCAAAATTACTCGCCAACCTCCTCATTGTTCGACGAAACAGAGTCAAGAAGACACCGCTGCAACGTTGAAGTGCAATCTTCGTTGGGAAGAAGCGCGCGAGAGGACTGATTATTTTACGGCATTGAAAATTCTAAACACGAGACGCCGCGGTGGAATTCGTTTAAAGTAATTGAAAAACAGGAGGCAATTAAACGCGAGACACCGCGATGGAATTTGGTTGAAATAATTGGAAAAAATGTTTGAATAGATCAAACTGTTGAAAATAGCTCGTCCACTATTTTTATTTTATCGATTTTTATGAAGAAACCCGAGTCAGCTGAAGACGTTTTTCTTAATTATAGTCAAGAATATCGCGGCTCTTTAATGCGAGTATAAATATATTATTTTATATAATGAGAGCTTCACAGCTGAATGGATGTATAAATTGTCTGAGAAGCAGAATTAAAAACGAACTACGTCGGCAACTAAACATCTATAAAGGGAGTGAAGCAAATAGAGGTAAAAATAACTGCGAAAATCCGCAGCTCGATCATGGACGAAGTAGCGCGCTAAAAAACAGAGAGAGACTGTAAATAAATTCTTGTTGGAAAGTATACTTGACAAGAGAGAAACGAACTTAACGTTGGCCTGTTCTTTTTGTGTGTCTACTGGCAGGACGTGCTGGCAAGGTCCTCCGTCTTCGAGACGGGGACCGCATTAAGTTTCCGTCTCGATTATTCAGGATCGAGCCGGCGCTAAAAATTGGCCAGAAAAGACAGCTGGGTTTTTGTGACTCTGGCAATTTTCCACTGATAATAGGGTGCCGTTAATATTAGGGTGCACGTAGCCTCGGAAAATGTTGCTTGTCTGCCCCGCGCGGGCATGAAGCGTGCACCCATTCGTTCTATTTCGAGGATATTGATCGGCTTTCATGCCATATGAGAATATAAGGTTTCGAGGGAAAGTTAAATCGTTGCCTTACGCTCGACCTTAAGATCTTCAACCATGATCGCTATAAACTTTCCCAGGAATCCGCGTCCTCATCTCTCGCTCGTCCCGTTGCCCCGTGCAACCGGACGGGCCAGCTCTCTAGTCGTGACTATAACGCTCTCCTTCTTAGTAAACATTTACTATGGAATCGTGACGTTTCTATTAGGCCAGCGGCATCGGCAGGCCAGCCTTTGTGTACCCGTTGCATGTGCAAATCGTTATCGGGACCGCTGCGAGAGCTTTTTACTTCGCCCACGTCGCCGTTGCGAAACTCTCGAGTACACTTTTCCGGATTTGCGATCGAAGCTTACGTCATTGTGAAAATGGTACCTGCTTCTCAGGTTCAGTCTTTCTTATGGTACGGTTGGTGCAATTAGTCGCAAGCAGACTGCGGATTTTGTGCATTTAGGGCAAACGGAGTAGGTCGAATAAAATAGTTAAAAATCGGAGAGAAACTAGCTTATTTAAATTATTTATGAAATAAATGAAATTGTTTCTTATCTGATTCATTCAAAAAAATGAATTGTCAAAATGTTTGACCGCAAATCATGACAAATTCGAAGTAACTGGAATTCGAAGTAATTGCTCGATGGTTCGTGTCGTACAGTTTGCAACAATAGCAACGTTCATTGTAAAATTAGATTATTTAATCAATCGCTATGATTCAATGTAACGCGTTACCATTGACACCGCGCTACTCGACAGCGGTTAGATAGCCCACCCCTAACCTCTCGCGCCAAGTGTCAATAATTCTACCAGAACAGTCCATTGCTACTTAAACTTCAATTGCGCTAACGCGTGAATGATAATAAAGCCGAGCGGGAAAAATCAATAATAGCCTAATTTTCCGGGTGAACAACGAAAAACTGATCCTGCGGACCTAATAATACAAATGGCGCCCACACGGCCTCGTTATATTTAACAATTCCATCACTGACACCCTCTGCGATAAAAATGTCTACCTTCGAACACGGGGTAGAAACTAAAAACATTTTTCAACATATACAAACATACCGCGTCTCCTTGACCTTAGCTTCAAGGTCTGCGAAGATTACAAAACGCAGAAAGAATATTATTAATTGGATCTTCTAGAAACGTATGGACCTCATTGGTCGCGCTAATGAAACAAGTATTTAATTGCTTCAAAATGTCGATATGCAACAATTTAGAATCCTCCATATTGCCATATTGGATAATCTCCGAGCCTTTATCTCAGGCTTACAAGCATTTCCACCGAACTAGGATGCCCGAGGAACAATAGAGGACCGCAAGAATGCGATACCAGCGAGCATACGGCATGTGATTTTCTCGAACAGTTTGTAAATACGGGTTCGTAAATACTCTAATCGCGACGTTCGCCGCTCGAGTGCAGCCGAAACCAAAAAATCAATTGGATATTTACCGTGCGGTGGGTCCGTCGCTGGAAGATTCTCGGCGCACACCTGTTTAAATCCCCGTTACGTTTAATTATCCGTTTCTGCGCAACACGAACGCGCCTACACTGTCGATTCTACGGGGGAGGGAGGGTCGGGAATCCCTTCTTAAAACCCAGGGGGATCCACGGGGACACAAACGGGGGCACAGAAGACGCTTATCCTCCGCTTTATTTACGAACTCCTGCGACACTGTTGATCGCGGCGCGAAATCGGTCGCGATTCGAATCGCGCCACTTCGTCATCGCACACGTTTTCACCGTTAAACGACGCGGGGATGACGATCGGGGTTGAACAATGCTCGGGAACTACGGTGCGTGCCGCGACGGAAAGAGCAGAGAGACGGGAGAGAAAAGGGAGAGAGAGATAGAGAGAAATAGATAGAGAGAGAGAGAGAGAGAAAGAGCGAGGAGACGAACGGCGACGATTCCAGAATTAATCCGAACGACTCGCGACACTGACGGTTCGAGGTCGTCACGACGACTGGCGGATCCGTCGGCAGAGTGCGACACGACAGCCCTCGTCCGGGTTCGCGCGTGCGCGATGACACCGCCAGGCCCAACCCTGTTTCTCCCCGAAAACCACCCTTAAAGTTACACCTCGCTTTCTGGCCGTCGTTCCTCAAAGTGCACCGAATATTTCTCGTTTTACTTGGCTCTTGTACAATGCCGGGTAATCGTTCGGTCATTCGGTTACCAATAGTGACAGGGGAGGATGCACCCGGAAGTACCGGAATTAATTATTCGCCGCTGGTACGCCATATTCGGTGCACGCGAGGATCGAAAGACGTTGCGGAAGGATGTAGCTGTTTCGTTTGTTTGACCGAATAAATGACGAATTTATGACGCTATGGAGATGCGGTTGCATTTATTACTTGGTCGAGTAAGTTGTTTGTTTTATTGCGTCGATTTTGTTTTGTATGACTACTTGGTATAACCTCAGCTCGGGGGATGAATTTATCGTAACTTGTTTAATGATCATTTATGGTTTTATGAGGATGTCGCATCCGGTTTTAAATAATCGTAACAAAGGGGTGATAAAGTGGCTACAGGGATGGAAATTGCGAAAGTGAGCATTAATTAGTTATTAGCTCCCTCTATATAGATTTTCATCGGATTAAGGTTAAACGAATTCTAGTATTGCAGTTTTAAATAAATGAAACTCTCGGGGAACTGGAAGACATCCTTTAAGTACGTTTTATATGATTACAGTCTACTATACTCTATATTCACTTGTTAATATAGTGTAGAGCTTCTTTTCTAGAAGGTGTATTATGATAAAAATTGAGAGAAATTTGGCAAATCTCCAGATGCAACAAGTGCATAAAAATCCATAATTCTAATAATAATAAAACAAATTTTTACATTCCGCGAAGCAAGAATTGAGGAGCGTATTTCTTCCCATTATTTCCCTGGTGCTTTTGGACTTATGAATTTCGAATCCGTCCACGGGAAGAACTGATCAAAATGTCAGCGTGTTACATGCGCAGCGAAAATCGACTGAAATGTCACAACGATCTAATTATTGAGGGAACTTCAATGGGTGGTATGCACGTGAAACGCGGACAATGCTGTTTGTTTGTCAGTCGATCCCTCAAGCCTCTTGGGGACAATAGACTTTGAAATGTCAGAACAGTGTGGCAGAACGCTGGCCGTTCGGTAAATTCTCATGCAATACTTCGCGAATAAAAAGTCTTCGATTGTAACAAACTCCGAATATCACGGACGCTTTATGGATTACAATTATTCCGGACACAAGGGAGACTTTTAATTTTCCATCGAAAAGCTGTAGTCGGTTCGAAGGGATTGTTCGGTATTCAATTGTAACGTTCAACAATATAACATTGAAACGAAATTCTAAAGGATATGATTTTCGAATATTCTACCCGGTCCGTAAATTCCTGTTCGTCGTGTAGGAATTATTTAAACAAATGAAACTCGAGCGAGATTCTCTATTGACAAAGAGGAATTTCAGCCGGTGGCGAGGGTTGGCGTACGGTGCTCCTAACAAAGGACCCGAGTAATCCCTAAACAGCCCTAAAACAGCAATTTCTATTCCTAACAGTTTTCGAGTCGGTCGTTCGTCCCCCGCCTTTAAAGTGAAAAATCTCTATACGTCGAGATATTACGGCCGTAATACGCGTGTACCGTATTTTAATACGAGATTCATGAATGTACCATCCTTCGCAGCCAAAGAGAAAGCGGAAAATTCAGTGTTCCAGCTTTCCGGGGGCTTCAATTACGACGCTGTCCACTTTAACATAAATTCTCTACCCCCTTTTCATACTCGCGACCGGTGTCAAGTAATTTACAGTTGCATATATCGGGCCCCGGCATTCATTCGTAGAGCACGGTACATTGCGATGCAATAACAGAAGGGTCCTCCATCGTGGCAAGCAAACGCGACCTGATTACTCGATGAATAGAATTTCAGATACGGCCGATAGCTCCTAGGAGCACAATAATTTGTATCTCACGATGATACAATAACCGCGTGAGAGGATATAGCATCTATTTAAATCCCAATTGCCCCTGGACGAACGACCACAGCGCTCGAATATTATTTTTCACTGAAATCCTCCAAATTTTACCGCGGAATGTACACGAAATAATTGAGAATCTCTGAACAAGAATGAAAAATCAAGATTGATGCGAAAAAAGCACTTTATTCGTCTAAAGATGTCTCCTTCAGTTGAAGTTTCGGGAACTTTACCCTTTGTTCGATCCACTTCGCAACTTTAAGGAGTCTCTCCTCGTGGAAAGAGGGAGCCATAAGCTGCAGGGACAAAGGTAGACCACTTTTCGAAAGTTTAATTGGCACATTGACTGCCGGTATTCCCGCCATATTAGCGGGCTGGGTACAATAATCTTGAATCAAACATTGGGTCTGATTATCCAATGAAATAAATTCGTCGTAATTCGGTGCCCCTGTTAGAGTGGTGGGGGTGAGTAAAAGGTCTACATTGTTATTCCACGCTGCATCGAAATCATCGGCGATCAGTCTTCTGATCTTCATCGCTTTCATATAATACTCGTCGTAGTTTTGCTCTAATAAAAAGTAATTTCCGACTAGAATACGTTCCTTTACCACGTCGCCGAAACCTTCGGTTCTCGTTTTCGTATAAGATGACTGAACGGAATCCCATTCGTCCGCTCTGTAGCCGTACTCCATACCGTCGTAACAAGATAAATTGCTGGCAACATCGCAACGATTCAAGACTGAATAACAAGCTATAGAGTAGCTTGTATGTGGCATTGATACAACAGAAACAGACGCTCCAGCTTCTTTTAAGTACTGAGAAACTTCGTCCCAGCATTCCTGAACGTCGGTACTTATGTGTCTGACCTTGTATTCTTTCGGTATTCCGATTCTAAGGTTGCTGATGTCTATCGAGTCCGATAGGTCAATGGGTACATATTCTTTTTGACTACAGGTTGAATCTGCTTGGTCTGGGCCAGCTATAGCATTTAGTACCAGTACTGCATCGTCAACATTTCTAGCTAGAATACCGGGTACATCCATAGAATTTACAAGGGGGATAAGACCGTATCGAGACAGCAAACCATAAGTGGATTTCAATCCAATGATACCACAATAAGATGCTGGATTTCTAGTTGAACCACCAGTGTCTGAACCTAATGCCGCATAACAACTTCCAGTAGCAACAGCCACTGCAGAGCCACCACTACTTCCACCTATAATTTATACAGTGTTTAAAGGGAATAGAGAAAGAAAGTTGATAAATTATACCTGCTATATGCCACGAGTTCTGGCTAGTAGTATGCTCTGCACTATTTTCTTTGGAGACATTGTTACAATAATATTTTGTTAACACATCTGAATTCCACACGTTTTTAGTTGCCCCATAATACGAATCAATGGTTCCCGAACCCATACCAAATTCATCCAGATTAGTTTTGCCCATCAGAACTGCTCCAGAGTCTTTCAAACGCTGGTACACAGTTGCATTGTATATAGGTACAAAATTTGAGAGCATCTTTGAGGCACATGTTGTCAGGTGACCATTTGTGCAGTAGTTATCTTTAACTGCAATAGGAATTCCATCGAGCTTGCCCAATAGCCCATTGCTTTTCTGCCTAGCGTCTGATTCTTCTGCTTCTTTCTTTGCTGTTTCATGAGTGAGAGTGATATAAGCGTTTAACGGTTTAATAAGTTCTGTCAGCTTGACAGTGGCTTTTGTAATGTCAGACGGACGCAGGTCACCGACATTTATTTTCTGACTGACCTCTTTTATTGGAGCAGAGAGTAATTTATTCATTTTTCTATCGGCAACGCTGAAACTCCTTTCCTAACCCCTACGTGAAATATAACCTCAAACGGTATTTACGTAAACTATAGAATACAAAATCAACCTGTTGAGCAATGACATTTAATTTTCTAACGTACTATATAAGAGACTAGTTATTTATTTAATATAACACATTAGTTACTTTTTAATAAATGATTCTTACGTGAACAAAACGGAGCGATAATGTGTACACTATATTTTCAAACATAGATAACCATTCGGATGGTTCTCCATTCTTCGTTGCGAGATGGCGCAACTATGCAGTTTTGTACCCAGTTCACTACAGTAAGGAGTCCTACTCCTGCATGCCTCTAGGTCATAGCTCGATCCGTTAGCGAGGGTTAGCATAAAAATGTTCTTTTCTGATTGGTTGGCAATTTACTGATAAGACAGTGCTGCCCTCACAGCCAAAGAAAAAGAGGGAAAACAGCGAGTGAGCAAGAGAGTATGAAATCAGCACTACTAATTCTCGCAACGCTATTGTTTCGAGATAGCCTAGCAAGAGGGGCTGGGAACAGCCCCTAGGAATCCACCCTGGACCTTCGTCCAGGACAAAACGCAAAAACGTGTTTGCAATCGCCACACTAATTAGTATATCGAGAATTACCACAATTATTTCTAAAGAAAATCGCGAATGTTACACTACGGAGAGCCCTCGTTGGTAGTGGACCTCGTTGGTAGTGGACCTCGTTGATAGTGGATAAGAATTGTTCCTTATAATGGTGGATGTAATCTCCAAGTCGAAATAAAGATTCTGTGGAAAACATTAAAATGCATTTTATTTACCTACCTAACCATTAAATATTATTTTATTAAGTTAGAAAACTAAACTAAAAAATTTAAAAGTGCAAATAAACTGCTAACAGTCGTGTTTATCTATAAAACGATAATTAAAAATAAAAAAAGTTTATGGTGTAAAAAGATTCTAAATAATTACTTATACAAAAAATTTGTTCGCCTAAAAATTGTGTTTATTTATTCTGAAAAATTATATTTATTTATTTAAAAACTAGTCTTAATTGTTCTCGTCATTGAGTTAATAACGTGCCAAAAATATCTCTACTACGCAATCTACACGCAAAGATTAAAGTGGACGAGAGCATAATTTCAAACTCACATTTCTATCGAATTAATAGGGAACTCCTGTTAATTAATGGAGCATTATGATTCCATCGCATTCGTTTCACTTTTTATCATGTTTTGAACAATGACAAGTCTATAAAATCAACTAAACTTTTGTAAATTACAAACTAGAAGCCTGCCATCTTACTCCTACGATTTGCCGTGTAAACGACCGGTGGCGCCAGACTGGTGGCCTGTGGTCAGTTAAAAATTCAAACTGTTTTATAACTGACAAAACTCTACTCTGGTACGCCGTTACCAATGCAAGTGGTATCAGTCAGGCAAATCAGGCAAAATCGAATAGAATACGCCATAGTAACCAATTTTCACATAAAAATGATTTATTAACTTCGAAATATTAATTATACGAAGCAATTTTTAAATATCTCAACGTAAGAGAACGCAACATATCGAAATTCGGATGAGCAATGAAACAATACTTTAATCTTACATATTTCTTCTGGAAATGCCGGAATTCCGCCAAAAATTACGGCATCAGACTTCTGGCCACGGTATTCTTGACAATTTGTTAATGGCAAGTCACAAAATTTAAATTAATTATGTAAAAAAGTAAATTATTCACCACCCGCTGATGCTACGTCTGATCTTTACGAGCTGTCCAGGAAGAATGATGGAGGCGCGACTTCTCCCTCCCCCCCTATAAATCGGCGATTCTAATTGGCTCACGGCGATACCGCGAATATAGAAAGAAGAAAGCGATATAGCTTTCCAAGATGGGCGGATGACTTTGCGAGGAAAAAATCGTTGAACAACTTTAAAATATTATCCAAACTTAAAAGAATGTGATAAGTGCTATAGCTATGGACCTAACAATCTGTAATAATAATTTGGATACATTTGGATAGATTACACGCTTTCGAAAAACGGTCGCATTATTTTAGATAAAAGTTGCTTTTATTTTAAAAGTCCTATTCTTACATACTTTTGGTGCTCCCTAAGTACTGTAGAAAGAGAACGAAATACGATGGAGAAAAACAAAACGATATCGTAATTCTAACGATCTCGGAGCAGAGGATAATGCCTAAGCGACCCTTTGTCTCCCCGAACTTGTTTACTTGGCTGTGCGACGCGACGCACGCCGAACGCGTTTCGGTAGTGTCTCCGAAATTCGTCGTTACGCTAATCCGAACTGCGAACCGATATAATACTTAATGGACACATTTAATCGATGGGGTTTTCGGTCATTTGGTCATTTGGTCAATCGGTCATTTGGTCATTTCATTAATCGGTTATTTATTTAATCCGTTAACTGGAAAATCGGTTATTTGCCCAATCGACCGTTACGTTACTCGGTCATTTTGCCAATCGGTTATTTGGTCAGTCGGTCATTTGATCAATCGGTCATTTGGTCAATCGGTCATTTGGTCATTTCGTTAATCGGTTGTTTATTTAATCCGTTAATTTGAAAATCGGTTATTTACCTAATCGATCGTTTGGTTACCCGGTCATTTTGCCAATCGGTTATTTGGTCAATCGGTCATTTAGCTATTCGGATATTTGCCTAATCGGTCAATTGCCTGATCGGTCATTTGCCTAATCGATCAATTAATTAATCGGTCATTTGTCTAATCGATCATTCGCCTACTCG
>CM052154.1:9940252-9960370 GCA_028455555.1 Augochlorella aurata | reverse complement strand
AACGAATTACTTTTCGCCGAACTCTGATCTACACCTTTTGCACTCTACCTGTACAAATATTAACTGAGAAATGATACGTCGCTTTATCGCTAACTAATGGATGGATCAATTTGTCGAATCCTCTTCTAATATTTCGACGATCTGTTTCAGCTCTCAACACACTAAACCGCTTGAACAAAGAAGGCGAGGCTCTCGCCCTTCAGGATGATCTTACAACGCACCCCACCTTGGCCTTGATGCGACGCATCCTCGCAGATGCACAGGTGAGTCTATCGAACATTTTTAGCAACAAACTGCTCTGTGTTTCGACTGAAATAACATAGATTAAACACAAAACATTGTAAAGACATGCGAGAAGACATTAGAATAATTGACGAATATCTTCCCAACGTGTGCTACTTATTAAAATAATTAAAAGGAGAAAAAGGTTTTTCATCAAACTTAGTATTCTTATAATTATCTCAGACAATTTATATTTTACATTTTTAACAAAAATGTGTGACACGCAGAACGGTGGAAAGATTAAAAGACTTTAAAAATCGCGTTGCTTTCAACTTCAATAACCGAGCTTTCACTGCAGTTCGTCGCGATTCGGACAAAATGTTTTCAATTTGCAGAAAACTAACAATACCGAAAGGCTTCAAAAACGTCAGGAAATCTCAAAGACCTAAAAGCGATCCTCGGAGCTCGCTGTTCCCTTAGGCATTGTCTTTCGAACCTAGTTCCATCGCGTTTGATCGTCGCGCCGCGGTCGCAGGCGATGAATTAACGCGCCACCAGGTACATCGGACAATTTTCCACGGGAAATGAAATGAAACGCCGTCTCGTTGACTCTTGCTAGCCCCTTTTCCCATGGCGGCGGTCTCTTTCTCCTCGACCCGGCTTTCCCGAGGCTCGTTGTTGCTCGCCGGCATTCAAACGGGATCCGCGTCCCCTATCCACGGGAAAATGATAAAAATTGAAGGAAGCTGGAGGAACAGACGGGAGGACCCTGGAGGGGGAGTGGTCGCGTAATTAACGAATCGCGTCCCCGTATAAACACATTATCCGGTAAATCGAGTCCTGCCGCGGCCGTTGCGGTGATTCCGAAATTAACGCAATTAAATAGACGGCTGGCAATTAGAGTGGGCCGATGATGGTCACGGATCGCGGTCGGCAGCAGATTCGGCGCCAAGGAATAACGCATCGATTTCATCGGCTTTCTACGATCGACGATACGTAGAATACTTTTAAAGGATTTCTATCGGCTTTAGAGAAACGCTCGAAATTTCTCCGAAATTCTTTGTTTGAGCGCCGAGCGTTGGTGGAGAGGCTCAGCTCTGCCGGGTCCGCCTCGAAAGGGGCGGTCGATGAAAGAGACGGAAGATGGACGAAGAAGATGTACGATGGTGATGAAAGAAGGTAATTTTATTACCACGACTTTGAATTAACAAGAATTACTGTTGCGCGAACTGAAGATTGATGAACGAAACGATTGAATGCGCAACGGTATGAGACGAAATGAGAGTAGAGATCAGAGCGAGTTGTAAGCTCGTCTGATCCGTCCGACTTGTATGAATACTCTGATCTTGCACGAATTCGGTGCTCACGTCCTGGCGTCCGGGCCAGCGCGTGAGAGGGGTTGGCTCGAAGATTATTGGGCGCGATCGATCACGCGATCGATCGAGCGAGCCCGACAGAAATAGCCGTTTACAATGCGAAGGACGACGTTAATATTATAGAGACAGAATTTGATGCTAGATACGTGAGGAATGCGACCGAAAACAAACTGAGATACGCGGAACGATCATGTGAGAGGGACAAAAACAGACGCCGAGGTGAGAAACGCAAACAAAGAGACAGGGCCGACGCAACTTTCAACGGTGCCCGATTTTTAGCACAAGATTATCACAAATTGGCGTTAACATTCTTCTTCCTCTTAATGCAACAAAATTCAGGCGTTTCGATGACCAAACAAAGCTATCATCTTTCACGTCGGAGACATTTTAACCCTAAATACAAAATAGCTTCTCTGACCTTATAGAATTCTTATTTTAGACAATTTCGTGCATTTAATACACAATTGAATATTCTCACAAGCACTGGACACGTCTTTAAGACGTCTTTAAGACGTCTCAAAGACGCTTTCGACAATTTTTGAAACATAAATGAAGAATTTAGGAACATGATATAGCAATCTTCTAATGACGCTTTAGAGTCGCTATTATAATGGAAAGAGTTAAAACATAATGCAAAATTTCGCAGGAATTCTTCGGTAAAGCAATTACAAGCGAGTGTTCCGGCGCGAGTGGTGCGAGTCGGCCACTGATCCGACGCTGGAGGCTCGCGATTTCTCGGATCGTTTGCGACGTAGCTCGGCTCGTTCCAAGGACCGATCCCCGGGAATTCCGGTCACGATTCCGGCAAAAATCGCGGCCGGCTGTCGAAATTAAGAAGAAGATGTGCTCGGGAACGAGGACACGCCGGAAATTGGCCGGCGCGGCTCGGCGCGGCGCGAGCCGAGACACGTTTTCAATCTTACACCGTGTCGTCGGAATGATCAATAGCCTCGCTGAAAAATCTCTAACGGAAGACGGCGCGCCGTGTACGAACCGGGAATTCCATGTCCGACATTTCGACGCCGGAATCGGCCTTTTATGCGCGTCGCGTTCGATTTTCTGATCCCCCGTTTTTCTCGCCCCTCGAGCACACCGGGATCCCCGAAGCGAAAATAACAAAAAGCAAGCCCGCCCCGATGGAAATCGTCGGCCCGAATACATGATCGCGATGCTCGGAACGATGGAAATCCGTTCCATGCCGCTGTAATTGGTTTTGTAATGAGGCGCCAAGATGGCGGCCGCGCCACTCGAACCGAGTCCGATTTTTCGACGCGGACGGATTTATCTCCGCGCGAGAAATACGTTCCGGCCGAGGGGGTTTATCGAACATACGGAATTCATTTTAAAGAGATCTGTTTCGAGTGCGCCAACGTTGCTGGAATCGATCAGCTGCTGATTTTACGGCGAGATGTGTTTGCGTTTGGCTCGTTTAACGCAGGTGTTCCAATTACTGTCAGCGCTGTACCATGTTACTATAGCTGTCGCTCTTTTTTAATTTCATTATATATTTTAAATATGTAGTGCTTACCCATTAAGCATTGGACGTCTTAATGACGTCCATAAGATGTCTTCAGATGTCTAAAGGACTCTTCAAAGACTTCTAAGAAAACGTCTCGATTTGTAACACAAGACTTTTATAGGACGTTCGTAGGATATTCAAAACGTCTTAAAAATGTCCTTGTGCTATCTGCGATAGTTATATACTTGTTATCAATATCTTATCGTTAGTCTTGCAAATATTAAATGATTTCTAAAAAGCGGACTTTTTCGAAGATGACGTCGATCGAAGGTGCAAGGCTGATTGAACGCAAGGCTTTTCGAGGGTGGAAATGGATTCGATTTGGGTCGGATTTCCGAGCGGAAGAAAACTTGCAGAGGAAGATAGACGTTCCTGCGCGTCTTGAGTGGTTCGGTCCTCGAAAAAGCAAAAAATCGCGGAGAACGCCGCGGACAAAGGGCCGAAACAGTGTTTGCATTGTTGTCCTGAATTACCGGTTTCTATGCTAACCAGCGATCCGTCGCGAGTGCATCATGAATCACGCGCACTTACCAATGCGCTCGAGCGAAAGGGGGACAGGGACTAAATGAAAAATGCAAAATCAGGAGACGCGGCCGCCGCCCTTCCTCTCTGCCGCCCCCGTTCCACCCTCTTTCCCAGCCTTTTTTCCGCGTACCGCGTGTTTGTCGAGCTGCTAAGTGGTACCCCGCTATGCCTCACAGTGAATCCTCTCTCTTTCTTTCTCTGTCTCCCTATCTATCTCTTTTTCTCTAGCCCTCTCTCTCTCTCTCTCTCTCTTTCTCTTTCTCTCTCTCTTTCTATTTTCTCTTCCTCTCGTATCTGCTCTTCTCCCGTTCGTCTCCTTCGAGTTCCCTTTCACGTTCGCCGCAACCCCCGACGCGACGCAGAGTCTTCTTCAACCGCGGCCTCCAATGGAACGCTGCCTTCCCGCCCCAGAATGCTCCGGGAACCGGAAGACTTTGGTCGAACGAACGCAGAAATACTCGCGATAAAACGCTCATTGTGCCGGAGCCCTTCCGGTCGGAATTTTTAGGGTTGATTCCCTCTGGTTGGACGCAATGTGTTACCGTGTCTTCGATCTGCTGGTTCAACTGTTAATTCATTTGATAGACATCTGTTATTTAATCTTCAACAAATTTGTTGAGTTTAGGGATGATTTACTGAACAGGGAATTTGTATCGCGAATTTATATGGGAAATAAAAATCGTCTGCATCCTCACTAAATGCAGAAGCCACGTGGACATATCTCTTCCTTTTCCTTTAATTATTTGATTGAGTTTAAAATAATGCAGTAGTATTTTTACACACTTTATTTTACACATTTACTTTTATTTATACATTTTACTTTACATTTTAGTTTACACATTTTACTTTACACATTTTATTTGATACATTTACACATTTTTGGCATACATGCAGGAACTCCGCAGCCCGGTTACTGTAAATTATTATAAATTCCTTACAACATCGACCGGATTACAATTCTCGATCACTTCGAACACCGACCAGAGCTCTCTCAAAGGTAGAACTAAAATTTCGAGCTAATTGGTGCGCCACTTTCGTCTCAATCACGCCAGTCCTCCGAACACCGCGCGGCAAACTTCCCGGTCCGGCGCGCCTCAATAATCAATAACTTCGAAAGTTTTATCAATTCCGATCGGAGATTCCGCAGAGCCCTTCCGAAGGACTCGAGCTGCAAGGAAAAAAGTCGCGAAGGAGAAGTTCCCTCCTTAAAGAGCAAGGTAAGAGCCGGATGCGAACATCTTTTTTCGCGTTCTCCCCCTATCAAATCGGCTTACGGCGAACAGACGTGCGTCTGTTCGACTGTCAGGCGTTTTTTCTTTTTCTTCTTTTTTTTTCACGGAACGGATGGTTCCGGCGTCGGTAATGGTGATGGATGACGTTTTCTTGCCGGGCGACAGAGCAGAGCGGAGTCCTGTGGGTAATACGGGTTCCGTGCGGCCGGGCCTCGAAGGGGGTTAATCCGTCAGCGATGGTGTTAAGGCACGTATAATGCTCGCGCGACGCGTGAATCCACGCGCGCGAACAAGCGGCGCGAATTTTACGAGCGACGGTTTGTTAGTTCCGTTTCAGCTACGCTCCCACGGCGATTGAATTAACCGTTGTGTAATGTTACGCCGCCGCACCGCGGAACTCCGAGCGAACGTGACGCGCGCAGTCCGACCGGAAAACCGGAACGAATCGGATCAGGCCGTTTTTGGAATAATTGCCGTCGGCCTCGGCCTGCCTTCCAATCAATTTTAGTAAAAATAGGAATCTCGAATGGCGACTCGTTTTCGCTAATTTGTTAATAGTAACGCGAGCGACGGCTTTATCGAACTGTTTCTTTCGTTGACAGAGTGTTCGGACTTCGTAAATTAATGGACTTTTTTCTTGTATCTTTCCTGTATTTATTTTTAAAGTTCCGTCGACCTGTCAGCCACTGCACAATTACAATTCTAATTTTCACTTCAAGATTTTAATTTTAATCCTCAAATTAATTTTAGACCTCCTCCCATTCTTCCATTCTTAACACGTTCAGCGCCACATCACCCAAGTATGGGTGACGCTAGTTTTTAAATAATTTTGAAAATTTATTTTCATTGTAATATATCTGAACAAACTGAATTTGACTAGGATGTTTCGAATGTGAAAGAGTTCTAATTCCATCCTCTATGATCAATTTTAACTTTCTAATTTCGCTTTAATTCATTAAATTGCTTTGATTTTATGAACATTTTGGTGGTCGATTGTTGGCGACGAACGTGTTAAATGATCACCGTTTCTCCGTATTCCATCACTCTGATTTTCGGCTCGTGTTTATGGCCTAAGATGAAACTATGATCAGAGATCCAGCAACGAGGCAGCCCGAAGTTATCGATCATCCGTGACCTCCGCGCGTCGAGGGTTCAATTCCCGGTTATCCGTCGAAGACGGGCAAAATTCCGGAAAACGAAAGTGCCGGGCGCGTGACGCATTAAGCCGACAGTCGATCCCGTTGCATTAAAAAACTGGAGAAAGCAGTCCGCGGTTCGGGCAGGAGCGGAGAGATGAAAGTGGGGGCGGGGCATTGTTCGCGCGCGCACAAAGCGCCGCGCCCGGTAAACATATCGGCGGGAGAGTAGTGGGTCACGATGTCTGCTGTTTTTTAATCAGGCTACCGGTGTATCTCCGTCGTAATTCCGGACCTGACGTTAATACGTTCACGTGCATTAGCGGGAACGACTTTCCTCGCGGCCTGCCGCCCGAACCTGACGCTATCAGAGAAAACCTCCGGGGAAATAGCGTGCTCGAACTTCGGCCCGGCCTCGGATATATGTCACGGGAAACTCGCGCCGGCTCTGCCACCGGTGTTTCGCCCGACCACTTACGAATATTGGAGATTTCGCGACGACAACGACCGCGCGACTAACCCGACGAATTCGCTGCACTTGAAAACGGCGGCGAAATCCAGCGAGGGTGAGTCCGCTGCGTTTTTTTTTTCTGACTTTTGGGAGTGATGCGGTTATTGTACTGCGGATGGTATTGCAGACACGTCGGCACGGCTCTTGGTGGGTTTTTTTTTTTAATTTTTGTAGGTTTGATAACAGTGGCGACGTTGGATTTGTCGAGGGTAGATTTTGTGAGTCGATGGTGGTTGGGGGATATTGTGCCATTTTTTAGCAGCAAGATGTGCCGTCGATTCTTTTATTATTTTCAGAATATGTTCTTGCAACGTTGAAGCAAAGATATACATTTTTTTTTGTTCTGATGTTAATGATAATCACGTTTTTATTCATTTATCGTGCGAGGTTCTCTGTTGCACCCTTAGAACGTATTGCAATTTTGTTGGATTTTAGGGATTTTTCTCGAGGAACTTAGGCGACGGATTCTTTTAATATTCTCAGGATATGTTCTTGTAATGTTGAAAAAACGATATGAATTTTTTTTGTTTGGATGTTAATGATAATCACGCCTCTGTTCAGTCATTAAGCGAGAAACTTTAATGTACCCTTAAAACAGCCTACTGATATTTTGCTGTCTTTTAGGGATTTTTTCTCAGGAAGTGATGATCGAATCTTCAAAAATGTTAGGGAAACACTACTGCAATATCGAAGCAATAATATGAATTTTTACGTTGCATTACCAACGATAATAGCACCTGTATTGCATTCTTTAAGGCAGAAACTTTGTCTAAGCTGTCGAAAATTGGATGACCCTGCAGAATATTTTTCCTTGAAAATTACGTGGCTGGCTCTCGCATTCAATTATTTTACCACACTATTAAACTACCTAAAAGAATTTTTCCATTGTAATATTAATGGTAATGATCCCTTTGTGACACACCCTACAAAAGTAGCCGCGCGTAGCAAACTACAAATTGGATGATCTTCAAGAGCTCTCTTCTAAGCGACTGTCAAAGTAATTCCTTTGAACTGTCCAGAACACTTTATAGCATTCCCGAACTAAAAAACGCAATTTTTCCAAAGTGGAGAGAACGTACACCGTTAAAATAAAAATAACGATAACAGGTACCATTTTCTCTTCTTTCGCTCCACATCTAAACGCGGGTTTTGCAAACATAGTTCCAACTAGACTCTTCACACAAAACAAAAAAAAAAACGTTCTGCGCACTCTAAAAATCGTAAAAACCATGTCCCAAAAACTCCATAAACGTCCGCACAGAGCTAGCAGCATCGACCAACAGCAATTCGATCCCGTCGCATCGACCGCGTCAACGAGTGTACAAATCGTCGAGCGAGAAACGTTCGTGAAACGGCGCGAAGGATTCCGTGTTCCTTTCACTCGCTAAAACTGTCCTCGAATCAACGAGAACTCGGCGTCGGACCGTGAGATCCGTTTCTCGCGCGTAATTTCTCGCCGGCTGGGTTTCCCCGTTCCCGCTCGTTTCCACTCGTTCCGCGAAACACCGTTGTAAGCCGCGGCCGCAGCACCACCAAATTGCTTTTCTACTCTTTATCGAACCCGAAAGTTCGCGCGGCCACCCCTGAAAACTGCTAAGCTCGGCCTCTTATGCGGCTGGCGTGTTCCTATTTGCATTTGAAACGTGGTCCCTCCTCTCTCGCGTTCCTTCGGCCGCCCCTCGCCCTGCCGGCCCACCGTCTCGCCGCCCGGAACAGCCCTTCAGCTCGACAACGAAACCGGGAATTGCACCGTTCAACGGTGTGCATGATCCGCGAAACACCACCGGCTTCCGGTTTCACAGGGGATCTTTCCGCGAAACGTTTACCGTAACGTTCCCGGGAAAACGTCCCTTTGCCACGTTCATCTCGTTACATATGTACGCCGGCCTGGCTGGAACGCCGTCTCGAATGGTAAATAGTTAACAGGCTTGGACACATTGCAGCTCCGGAACAATGGGAAACGCTCGTTTGAGGCCGCGCATCGTTTTCACTAATTTAGGCGACGACAAACCGGGTAACGAAGTGATTCTTCGTCATATTTCCGGGTGCACGCGGCCCTCGTCCTTTGCAACTTGGCTGGTTATTACGAGTTATTCTATTACAGTCAAAAGGACTGGTATATTAATTTTTCATCGACATAGATCTTGGATTTTATGCATTTATATCAGGAGTGATTGAAAATAACTAAGAATTAGAAGAATTTGTGTTAGAAACTCTTGAACGAAGCAACACAATTTTATCCGACCCCGGTTTCTTACAACGCAGAAAATTCTCGTTTGGCATAAAGATCCGCCGCAAGCGGCCATTAACAATTTGCATCGTGTCGAAATAACGAGCCCAAAAACGAGCGGCACTTTTGCTCGCTCCGTAACGAATCCGGCGAAAGAAGCGTAAACGCGATTGTTTCTCCTGTAGTAATTTTCGCGTCGCTCGAGTTTCTTCTAATGAGTGTAATTGGTTAGTAGAGCGTGGTTAACTGGTTAACGAAATGCACGCGGCGTATCGGTTCGGATCTCTAGGTAGCAGATTCGTGGAGAAACTGCGGAAAAGAGAGGAAAATTGAGAGAAATGCAGAGGGAGAGAGATATAGAGAGTGAGGGGGAAGGGAGATGATGGGAAAAGGGGATCGGAGTTTCGAGTGGCGATTTTTTTATTGCACCTTCGTGGCCTGATTCAGCTCGGCTCTCGCCGTTGGAAAAAATAAAGGAATGCAAATTTAATTACCGGAGTACTCGGCAGGTTGACGAGAGCGCGCCGAGTTCACGTTCCACGGGCACGGCCCCATGACGTTTCGTGAATTTTAGTTTAAATTAATCTCGTCACCGTGTTCGGCCGGCCACCTCGCACCCCGACCCTGTGCCCCGTGTCCCGGCAGGCCGTTCGCGCTTGTCCAAGATCCACGGGGATACGGTAACGTTGTTATAACCCGCATTATGCGAGCAGAATGTTGCGGCAATTCCGCGTTAATTGAACCGGCTACGGTCACGCGAATGGACGAATTACCTTCTTTTGACTCACTTTTCGCCCCCCGGTTGCAACAACGCGGAACGCACACAGTGAATCTTTAATTCCCGTTTGATCCGGGACACGGAGTTATAATACATTTTTCAGTGATCCGGTTAAGCGCGAACCTAAATTGTCCCCTCGGCTAATTGAGGCCGCCGTCGCGGCTGTAACGATGGGATCGAAAAATGTTCGCTGGCATTCGGATTATTATACGCTAAATCTAATTGCGTTTTTATAATGGTAGTAGTACTAGCTGCAATAGTTATTATACTATAATGTTAGTATCATAGTTATGGCACTGTAATGTTAGTTATCGTGATATAATGCTAGTACAATAGTTATTATACTATACTGTCAATACCATAAATAATGTACTGTAATGTTGGTGTCACAGTTATTGTACTATAATATCAGTATCACAACGAATGTACTATAACATCAGCATCACAATTGGTGCATGGAAATGTAATTAACAAAATTGATATTAATAACACGAAAACTGCAAGAATCGTCGGAAGTACTTCACGTGCATCAAAAAATTCTACTATTTCTGATCTCTAATTAAAAGTTCAATTAAAAGAGCCGCTATTGTTAATCAGTCCGCCGCATTCAATTCCCCTTGTAATTTCTAAATGGTTTCACCGCGCACGGTAATTTATCTAACATAGCGCGGCGTTATTATTCCGTTCGAATAATAGAGTCTGATTGTCTATGCAAAATTCACGCGAAATAAAGTTAGGATAATATAGGAATAATTGAATCGTTGGTTATTCAGCGAGCTTGCGCACAATTTTCGAACGGATACGAGATCCCATTTATCCGCGGGGTCATTCGAAGTGCTCTCTAATATTCATCAAATCGGCTGCTTTCAAAAATACTGACAATAACCGGCGGACTGTATTTCCATTCGTTTCAATTTTTCAATGCACGACCGATCAATCGCTGCGACCGGATAAACAATATTCTATACGAGGAGAAAAATGAAATATCGGGATGCTGCGCGCGAAACGACGGACTCCTAAGTGAATGTTAAATTGAAAAATTTCCATCTCGCGTGCTGGACGAGCGCGCCAAAAAGACCACGAGCATAACCAACGACGCGTTAAAGTAATAACGTGGGAACTAAAAATACAAACGAGAAGACAACAAATTCGACAGGCTGGATAAAAGCTAAATGAATTTACTAAAGCATAAACTATGGAATTACAAGACTCGATTCGAGAAGACAAGACTGAAAAATGCGGAATAAATAGTTGCGAGGTTCAAGAGGCATAGCAAATTAATCCTCGGATACCAGGGAGAGCACGCGCGGCACCAATGACGCGTTATTGCCGCCATAACTTCCTAGTCGAAGGGTTAAGCGGGGTGAGCGAAGATCAAAGCGCGCAGCACGGCACAGTTTCGGCAAAGGCGTCGACGGAATTCTCCTGTGCAGCGTCGGCGTCGGCGTCGGCGTCGACGTCGACGTCGGAACATTTAATTGCGAGCCCGCTGGCCGTGCCGTATCAGCCGGTGCCGCAGTATGCCGGGTGCAGTGAACCTTTTCGGAGCGTGACAGATGAATATAAACTTAACACGCGGCCGAAATTATGCGTCCCCGTCTATAATTAACCGGACTTTAGCGAGCGACTCGGCGTGCCCTGTTCGAACACATCGGATTCTTGTAAAAGTGGTGCCGTCTTCGTCCGCCATCGAAATCTACGGGCTCGTCCACAGACATCGAGATCTTTCTCTTTTTATTAGTACAAATAACGAAGATATTCGAGGCGAACAAAGTCTGTACGACTCAGCGATGAATAACAATGTACATATTTTAAACATACAGGGATGCTTTTAATGGATCATGTTTCTAACACCTTGTGCAAAGAAGGAAATATTCCAATTTTAACCCTTTGGTCTCTAATATCGTGTTAGACTCGTTATAAAGATTTGGAACGTGATCTATTAACCCTTTGCACTCGACTCTGAGGCACCAAATTATTCTCACAAAATTATTCTATCACGTACCAAAAAAATTATTTTTATACTAACAAAATTCAGATTTAAAAAATTGTTCAGAATACACTTTGTTACATAAAATGGAAATACTACAAGCCAGAAAAATTATTTTGGACTTACAGTTAAAATGGCTTCGAGTGCAAAGGGTTAAATATGTACGTCATCCGCATCTCTTAAATTAAAATTAAATTTTACTCAACCATTCTTAATATTTAAATATTGAAGCGAAGATTGCCATATAATAAATATAATAGAAGAATTTTATTAATGACAAACGCATGCAAATCCACGTGGCTGTGAAATAATTCGTAGCGCAAAGTATTAAATAAATATGCAGCGTCGTCGAAAAGCCGCCGACGTCTCAAATGATGTCTGATGACTCGACATCGCTCCTCCGATTTTTCCCCCGATACTCGCGTTCATTAACATCACTTTTACCTGACGCCGGTCCCAGCGGACCGGAAGTCGCCCGAAGGAGGCGCGTATACATCAAAGCGTTCGGGCAAAGTAACAGAAGTAACCGTACAGTGGCGGGATTACGAGTCTGTAACTGTCGCAATCAATCCAATTAATTCGCGCCGACTTAATCTTTGACGGTGAACCGTCAAAGGGCGTTTTGATGCGCGGCGTTTCTTGTAATTCCGGAAATTACTTCCCCCCTCCTGCGACCTCTCGCCAGTCTATCCGCCTCGCGATCCGGATGGCTTTCGAGTTTCGTGATCCGCGCTCCACCACAATTCGCGTCTCGCGACGCAATTAACCCTGGCAGACGCGCCTCGCTGTCTCCGCCGCTGCGTAGAATATTATTAATTAAATGTATAGAACCCCATAATTCGCGAATCAATCGCCTACTCTATTAGTTAATCGTATCGTGGATGGATCTAACGAAGTATCACGCCGATGCTTCAGTTTTTAATTTTATTCGTTGAAAGATTTCTAGAAGCACAAATAATTGCAATAATATATGAAAAATAGAGCTATATTAAAAAAAATTGTTTTAAAAAATAGTAGAGATTATTGTTCGAGGAAAACTGCGTCGAAAAGGTGGAATGAAGTTTCTCCGTATCAGGCTTTGTTTTCGAGAAAATCGAGTTCAAACATGGATGGATCGTGTCTGATCATGACACGCTGTTTCCACTTGAAGCGTCCACGGGGATTCGAACCGATTTTTCCCGAAAACGAAGCCTCCCATGAAAATATTGTATTCTTCATTTTCGATGCACAATTTCACGAAGAACAAACCCTGCTATTCTTATAATAAGTTACTCATACGTATCTCCTGCTTTTTGCAATTTACTCTAGTTATTTCCGGTCTCTGGATTGCAAACACCGTAATTCAGATGAAAATGTCTTTTCCCTTACAACAATTTAAGTCGTGCATACTAAAAAATGTCCTCAAATTCTTCTCGCGTCTTTACAGAAATTTTCTCTCTGACTCAGATCTTTCGTCAGATCATTCGGATCACTTGAGCTTGTCAACTCGGCGAGCTCGATTTCGCTAATTCGCGATTACTCGCGCTGCGAAGTTAAAGAACTCGCATGGTCTGAGCACGAGTTGCAGCGAGGCTCGCGCAAGAACAGAGAAAATTGCTGCCCGATTTTCACACCTGCGCGATCGCTGATGGTCTAGATAAAAGAAACCGCGCGGTGGAATTCCGCGTGCTCGAAGCCAATCCACTCTCGCGCCGAAGATGTTTCGTAACGAGCGGCAACGAGCGCGTCGATGATAAAAAAGGAGGAAAGTAGCGAAGCGCTAAAACCATGAGAGAAGTTTCTATAATGAATCGGGGAAACTTGGCCGCGCGGCGATGACGCTTCTCGGGAACAATGAAATCAGTGGCTCTCGTTAACCCCGCTTTAGGAAGCCGCGCGCTCTCTTTTATTACGCGGCCTACAGCTCGCTGCCTCGTAATCATTACGAAACCCGGCTAGGCGCTTCTGCTTTCGTTCTGTCACGCTCTTCCGCTCCTATTCACGCGTCTTCCTTCCACCGGCGCTCCTCGTTTGAACTTTTGCCCGCCGTTCGCGTAATTGTTACCTTAATACTCCGCGAAATGAATTGGATCAACGCCGACGCCCAATTAACACGGTGACTGCAGAGTCACTCGTATTCGGCTGTCACAATTATTTGTTCAGACTTGAACGAGTCTGCGCTGTTGCGCTTAATACAGCGCTCGCGTGCGGGAACATTGCTGCAATAAATGAACGCAGTTTTGCAGAATTTTCGAAGACGCTTCAATCAGCAGCTTCGATTCGTATTTATTGTTAAGCTGTCTAATATTATTTTTCGAATAATATTATTTTTCTAATAGACTCTATAAATAAATTTTCAAGGTACTGCTGACATAATAAAATTTTTTAACGAAAATGTGTGTCCTCTAAAATGCATTTTAAACTGTTATACTAAAATACATCCAATCAAACTGTTAAAATACATCCCAAATGTCACAAGGACATCCTTAGAATCGCTATAGAGGCAATTTTAATTTCGCATAAAAATAAATTCATTCAACCCCTCGATCGCTCGCGCAAGATCCTCGATGACTCGGGCCTCCGACACCTTCATTGTCATTATCATCATCATCCAAATACGTTTCCCATTCGCCATCGTAAGCAGTAGGAATATTCCATTCATCCAGCACGTTTCCCGTCGATCCGTCACCGGCTCCACTTACCACAGTCTCTCGTCCTCTATCCGTTTATTGTGGCTCGCGCTCGTTCGCCAGGGGATAAAAATAACGAGGCGGAATCGCTCGACGTGATTCCCGGACAAATACACATCGGAGCCGATGGCGCGAGCTAGCAATCATCAGGCTCGCCATTGCATTAGCGCGGCGGGGCGAGGCGTGTGCCGCGGGACAGGGAAAAAATGAGGCGGAACCGGCGGTGAACGGGAAACGCGGAAGAGGAACGCGCCGGAGAATGAGCATTACGGGAGCCACTCGAATTTATGAAATTGCAATTTCAGCTCTCGGGTCCGCCGCAGCGTAGCAATTTATCCGAGGAGAGCGCGCCCACCAAGGAAAATAATCCGCCGCCTTGTTCCTTTCCGCCGCATTTCTCTCTGCCCGCGATCCGGGACAGCGTCTATGAATTTCATTCGCGAATTGCTTCCGAACGGTCTCCTCCTCGACGGATGTGTCCCGATCGCTCGCCGTCGTTCTCCGCGCGTATCGACGCGCGAACAAAAATATCGGAACCATTTTAATCAAATCCGCGCGGCAAAATATGCTTCCGCCGCCGCAGTAATATCCGCAACCCCTTGCTTCGAACGTTCGGCCAGATTTTAAATTGAATTTTATCGCCGCCTGTTCGGTGACGTTTTATTGATGGCTCAGAGTCTCGCGGACTCGTTATTTTACGTCTCTATTAAATTATTTAGGACGGTGCTTCCACGTGGTTTGTTTCAAGGTTTTATATTTTTTCTGTAGTGCCGTGGAACAGGGCTGTGGAATATTTGTTCGGCATTGAGTGGGTTGTATTTCGATCCATTCGCGTTCGTTGTAGATGCGAGACAGTGGAATTGTTTAAAGGACTCTGGAGTATTGTTTTCCACGTATTCGATATGGGTACTTGATGACAAAGAAATCGATGGCACATATTTTTCTATCTACCGTCTACAGTTTTCTATCTACTCTTTTTTTGCAATACAAAAAAGAGTAGTTTTAATTCCCAGCTTTTATTTCTTCGAAATCTATGATTGCTTTAAAAAAGACGTATGTCTTTAGTGTCTTGTCGCTAAACTATACCCCGTTTAAAATATTAAAAATTAAAATCCAGACCTTAATTTCGTCGTCTTCTCTTCACAAAAATTGACAATTGCTACCGCCGAAGCGCGTCATAAAACCTCCTATTCAAGAACAATCGTCGATCCCAATTTATCGTCACACCTATTACGTCAGTAATGCTTTCACAGCCACGCTCGATCAGCTCGCGCGAGATTCGCCGGTTCGCTAAAAACTCGAGTGAGTCAGCGAGAAGAATTAATTCCGAAGATCCCGAGGAGTGCGCGCGACATTTATGTGGTAATGGCGATGAAAGGATTTCGAGCGGATTCCGCGCGGCTCACGTACGCTTCTCGCGCGGCGTGGTGTGGGTTTGATTTAAACAATAACGGGGGACGAGCAGCGGTTTCACGCGTACAGCGGGAAAAGTATTACGGCCATTCATAACCGCGGGAGCTTACGGAATTAGCCGCGACGAGGCCGCGTGACACGGAACAACAGGGAACGTGGACCGCCATGCTATTTAAATCATACGTCCCTTGTCGGCCGCCTAATGTAGGTCAAACTCGAAATTATACCCGGCAAAGTATTTCAGGCCATAATTTCCATGATCGCAGCGCCGTGTTCCGGGATTTCCGGCGTCGAAACGTTCTCGCTGCGAAATTACGAAAACTGTGCTCGCTCGCGCCGGAAAAATTCACCCGTTTCACCGCCGAGACGTTGCCGAACAACCGGCACACAATGTGGACGGTTTAGACAATTTGCTGCGAACGTCGCAGAGCGTTCTCTGAATCTCAGCGAAGACACGGCATTCCGAGAAGCTTCAAAAGATTTGGATTCTGTTCGGCAAGATTTCGTTTCGGCTGTGACTTTTATGACGCATATTTTGTGTAAAAATCCGCAGGTTAGTACAGGCAGTTTGTATTGTATTTTTCCGGCCGCTCATTTCTCACATCGCCTTTACGCTGCCGCCGGCGAACTACTGACACCGAGAGAAGCGAATCCTAAAGTTAGGCAATAATGTATGCGTTCTCTCGGCAGGAAAATTAATTTACGTCTAAATTGCGTACCAGCTGTGAGCCAAAAAATTCTAAGCTCAAAAATATTAGTTCTGGGCACTAAAAAGCATAGTGGAAACATCGACGCTGCGCTGAGCCGATGTCACGCGTACGTGACAGCGGCCGATAACCGTTGGCGAGCAAAAGTCACGCCAGCGTGACAGCGGCCGGCAAAGTGTTAACACAATAGAGCGAGCGACGAGTAACAGAGCAGAGAAACGAATGAACGAACAGGACAAAAGAAAGAAGAGATTTTCACCGGAGGACGCCGCGCGCGGTTTCCGTCGGCGGAAAAATATTGGCGGCCAGGTATCCCGCACGACAGCCAGGCGAACAACAGGGCGAAGTGACGTGATTGAATCTCCAGATGAGCCAATTCTCATTCAATTACCACGGAATCCCCAGTACGGAATGATAGACAGTTCTCTCCTGTTCCGGCTAACATGGTAGCCTGTTCATTGAGATAGGTCAATGATTGCGGAATGTAGCCCGGTGCGGTTAGGCGCGGACATCGGTTAGGGCGACTGCGACCGGACCACATCGGACGTATATTAATCGGGATCAATCGTGTTGTATTTGACACTTGGCCTTCGTTCGACGGCTCGTAATCTCTGTATTGTCTAATAGAAATTCCTCATTGTGCGACCCTAATTTAATTCGGCTCGCACGCCACGCTTAATCAGCGACAACGGGCCTATCGATACTCTCGCCGACGAATGCTACAACTTGGAGAAATATCGAGGATTTAGGGTACCGTTTTCTGGAATTTTCGCGCGACAGTAAGGATCGCAGACGTGTACAGTATAGCAATTAATGCTGAAGTTTGAACATTTACTAATTTTATAAATAAAATTTCATTAATTAAAATTAACATAATTCAACACTTAATATCTAATAAATCATTTCTTAAATTTTGAAGAAAATGCTAGTACAATTGGTTAAAGAATTTAGAAATGCATTATTTTCAGCTCGATAAAATAATTAACAATTGATTCACCTTTTGTGTGTTACAATTAATACAGGCAATTTTTACTTTATAAAAATCCGAAGTCTAATCCTGACCTACCTTCAATTACAACCGTCCAATGAACTCGAAACGGTGCTCGGCTGACAACCGAATATTTTCGGAGGAAACCGAGAAGCGCGGACCCGAAATTCGCCGTCGCAGCAGACCGATTCGCTTAATCGCCGGCCGGAATCGGCTTTCGCAAAGTGGAAACCGGCGAAGGCTTGGCGGACTCTCGTTACACGGTCAATCGCGGCCGAACTTTGCTCGTAGTCGTCGCGGGAGACTGATCGCCCTCCGAAATGATTGATTGCACTTTCGGGTTAGATAAGAACCCGAAGCCCCGGCGAGGGTGGAGGATAAACGAAGGGAGATAGTCGGACGGGCAGCAGCGGTGCGCCACCGTTGGCCAAGTTCCAGAGACACAAAAGGATAGCCGAGGAGGATAAAGGGATCGTGAACTTGTTGCGTTCCCGGAGGCGCCTTCCGTTTTCCCTTCGTCGCGGGAGACCAATGGCGGCCTTATTCACGCCCTCTTCGCGCCCGGGAACCGCACGATTATCGATCAATTTCTCCTCGACGACAGGAACACCCTCAGATTACGCGCCGGCCGAGATTTATCGGTCGACGGTCTCGATACGGCAATTTCACCGGCCATTCGGCGCGGTGACACTGTTTCGAAACGCGGCGAAATATCTGGTTTTTTAGGCCAGTGGGTAACATGGACGTATATATATGAACGATATATATGAACGACACGATCGGTTTTTATTTGGTATTTCTTTATGACTGCAGATTTCACGCGATTATGGCAGATGCGAGTGAGTAAAAGATAAAACTGTATATATATTTAAAGAACAATTGCGTTATTTTCAACTTGGAAATATTATTAAGGAACGTTATAAATTCATATACAGGGTGGTTGGTAACTGATGGTACAAGCGGAAAGGGGGTGATTCTACGCGAAAAAAGAAGTCGAAAATATAGAATAAAAATTGTTCGTTTGTGACTTTGTTTTCGAGAAAATCAACTTTGAATTTTCGCTCGGTACGCGTGCACTTTATCGCTGTATAGTTCCTGTATATTATAGTTACTGCGGACAATTTTTATTTTGTATAAAAGTCTTCGGCAAAGGACGCAGAAAATCGAAAAAATATTTCAAAATTCTAAAAACGAAGATCCTCGCACTGCGAAGGTGATCATTTACTTCCAATTATTACTACTTGGACTGGAACCTGGAAAAGACAGAGCCAGGTGCGGCACAATTCTCCGTGCAATTTCCTAATGCAGAATTCGCCGCAGTTTGCGGCAAGTTAGGGGATCGCGGAGCCGTCGGCGCGGAACTTCGATCCGGCGAGTCAAAAACGGGTAGCCGGTCAACAACCGCGGAAGTTAATAACATTAACTAAATAAACGCGGGGCTGGCAAACAATGGCCCGTTGCCGGGGCCAAGAATAGCGGAGCGGACGACGGCTTAGTTTACCAGAAGTTCGCCACAATGGCTGCGGACGCTTTATGTGTTTAAGGGCCTGTGTTGGCCGGGCTGCAGCATGTGCACGCGAAGCTACCGGTTAGCTGGGACTTCTGTGTATCAGCGGCCGGTTCGGGATCGGCATATAGGTCAACGCTTCCGAGATTACATCTTTGGAGGCGAATGAAAGCGACGGGGAGCCCGGCGATCGTATCGACGTTATCGGGACGCCGCACCGGAACAGATGAACGCTGTTCCTTTTTCCCTCTGGCTCCGATCTAAGCGATAAAGCCGAGGACGAGATTCGACGGGATTCGGTGCAATTAACGTCCTCGTGGAACCGGCCAGCGAGCTGCGGAGCGTGGGAAGCCCGGAGAGAGAGAGTCCGGCCGCCGGCTTTCCGCGGCGAAATAAATCATTTCGTTGATCACGCTAATGAGAGGACCTTCCGCGCTCCGGCGTCAGCTTTCCTTAAAGGGCACTGTTCCGCCACTTTAGCGGAAGCTTCCCGCCGGTGAATGGGAAATTCATTTATTAAACCTCGCCGCGGCCCCCTTGGAAAGCCCGCGCGGTTCTGCTGAAGTAGTTTTATTCGGAACTTCGTGACTTTAGATTATTCTAAAGGTGCTCCCGTGGCCAATGATTCAATGGGAACCTTTCCAAGTTTGGATTTTGGGCGGATTCTATGGAGATTGAAAGATGATCTTGAAAAATGCTCGGTCCATTTACTGCAAATTGCTGGACCTACGAAGGTACGTTTGTTGAAGGCTTCGTGAAAAATGTTGAGTACCTTAACTTCAGGTTTAATCAATTTTATAAGTACTCGATTGATGTTAGAATATAAAATGTTCTCTATTGCAGAACCTAGAAGAAATTTTTTTTCTGTCTTCCTCCCTAAAATGAGAAAACTTCTCCATTGTTTTTTAACTAAATCAGACAAATGCTTTGAAATATAAATATGTACAATAGAACCAGAAGATAAAAATGAAGATGTGAATCTTGTTTCTATGCTTTACAGATAGCTGTTTCAGAGGTACACCCGTTATAATACGTAATACGTACTACTACATAATACGTTATAATAAATTTCCTAGAAATGGTTCGCAAACGACCTGCAAACGGCCTACGAACGGCCTAAAAAGGGTCTTAAAGACGTCCATAAAATGTCCATAAGACGTCCATAAAACGTCCATAAGATGTCTCCTAGACGCCTTAAAGACATCCTCGTGCTATCTGGGAATGAATAATGTACCTCGATTTTTTAAAGAGCGAGGAGGAAGTATTCTTTTAATATTACTTAACCATTGGCTATTGCGTAAGCTTGTATTGTGTA
>CM052154.1:9923504-9940152 GCA_028455555.1 Augochlorella aurata | reverse complement strand
GCGTCAGTAACCCAATGATCCCAAGCAACGAAGTAAATTGCTCATTAGATACCTAGTTAAAACGTGACACGTAGGCAAAGCGGAAGTTGCGGCTCCTTTCCCGATTAACCGAAAGTTGCTTCATGCGACATCCCGGGAAACTTCGAGTGGGGGTGGATCGGTCGGCGTTAAATCCTAGGAACCGTAGACGCACACCGAGGACACTGCGATAATCCTGTAATAATAATTCCTCGGCTCGCTCCCAGAGACGACGATTAACGCTTACTGTCTGCGAAACGATTTCGGGACACGAGAAATTAGCACTCGGCGAGCCTCGCGACTGAACTGCCGATACAGAGACGGCGTCTTAGAGTTGGCGAGCTTAAAGACAGCTCGTGTTGAATATACAAATAATCCTTTGTTCCGTGCGTCGAAGCCGCGGCGCGGATTTCGCGACGAGGAGAACCAGCCGGAAAGTTCCCCGAGCACAGTCAATATCGTCATGTGGCGCAAGCTTTGGAGCGACGGACACAATGCCGGGCCCACAATGGGATTTCTGCTCTGCGCGCCGCGGTAGGCTTATTAATATTGCACGCCTCGCCGTTGCGCCACGGCTTTTTATCTGCTGCATTGTTTATCGCGACCGGCTCATTTGCCCGTCGCAAATCCACCGCGTCCCTGCAGATTCACCCTGCATCTGTCCGCTAGTCTGAAAGGAAAGCCGCAGCCTTGTTCCGGAAATCGTGTCCATTGCCACGAGAATCTACGAGGATTCTCCTCCGTTCGACAGCGACGCTGGAGGAATTTTTTAAACCGAAAGCAGTCGACGAATCGGTTTCACAATTTGGAGATAAGTTTGTCGATGTTCGGACAGTATGAAGGTATTTTTTTAGTGGAGGAATTATGGCTGTGTGTGAACTTACAGCGATTCAACGAGAGCACTGTCGTTCACGATGAAAAACTTCCACCAAAAGACGACTAAAAATTGAATCTTCAGAATTTACCATGTCAGCAACATCTCTCAGTAACCTCGATGCTTAACAAACTATTGGATCGTTCGGAAAGTAACTTAGTTTCCGAAACAATTTCCGTCTTATGAGGGTATTTAAAGCAGCGCGTGTTCCGCCAATAAAAAAACGCGGCTTGCGCGAGCATAAGGTTTCACCAAAAAATGAAACAAAGTAAGAAGAACATTAAAGGAGCGAAATTACTTTCCGAACAGCCCGTAAAACATTCTCGGAACTCCTTACATTATTCAAGGCTGTAGGAGCGTTTACAAATTTACCCGGAGCGTTGAGTAAACCGGAGAATGGCCCGAAAAGATGGCGGGGTCAACGCGATAAAGAGTAGCAGAGGGCAGGGCAGACTTATTAATCTTGCAGGGTTCGCGTCGAAGCAAACTTTTATCTACGGCCCTGTTTGCCCGGTCCGCTTCGGCCCGCCTCGGCCCGCCTCGGCCCGCATTAGCGCTCGCAGCTTCGCGAAATGCCGAGCTGCAACGCGATTGCAGCCGCGTTATACCCGCTATAGCAACTTCGCGAGACTTACAATACTTTCTCCGTCGCGGATTCCTTCGGCCAGACCCCTATCCCCTTTCCCGGGCGAGCCCCAACGCCAGGGAGGAGTCTCGCTAAACAAACAAAGGGTCGCCGCCATTATTTCATTAGCAGGCCGAAAAATTCACTGAAAAGTTTCGGTCGACGCCCCTCGACATTCGCTCGGAAAGTTCGCGCGCCGTGCGACGAATCGACGATTGTTCCCGGGACTTCCGGTTTCGGGAAGTTTGCCTCTGGCGCGCCCACCTCGACTTCCGGTTCGCGATCTCACGCTGCGATCTTCCTTTTCAGGATCTTCGAACGTGAGATGAGTTGGGCACTTTTGAATTTCGGTTGTTCGCGTTTCAATGAAAATGAGAATTCGTAGATTTTTATTTTTTATAAATACTCGGTCCATTTATAATAAAAATCGTACGAAGTTGGAGTCATCTTGTCATTGTTGTAATTATTCACATCATATCAATCTTGTCATTATTACAAAACTATATATATTAGTCACTTTTGGAGCAACTCTATAGCCAAATTTATATAACATTTAATTAACATATAAATTTTGATTTTCATTTGCGAAAAGGGACAGTATACTCAGCTCGTGTGTTATGATGTTTCAGGCAAAATTTCGCGTGATGGTGGAGGAGAACGCAGCTACTGGCGCCCGGCTCGACGGGGAGCTGGAGAGGGCAAGGGGCGAGTGTGCAACCCTTCGCGGAGAGCTGAGGGATGTCCGAGGCGCGTTGCCGGTGGTGTTGAACAACAACAACGGGGCTGGGACGAACACCGCCGCCGCCACCGCTACTGGGAACAGTAACAACAACGGGGCGAGCAGCGGCGCGAACACCACCCCCGGAACGCAAGAATCGGCGGAGGTTGTTCAGCAACAACAACAAGAGGATGCCAAGAGGCTCAGCGCTGGCAGCAGCCCCGTCGATAAGAGGAGCTCGGCTAGCGACAAGTCGGCTAGTCCCATCGAGAAGAGAACCAGTCCGGTCGACAGGAAGGAGCGGACCAGTCCTATCGATCGACGATCCAGCCCCGTAGGTTAGTATCGTCGCCATAACTTCCCAACCCTTCCAATTTCCAACCCTCGCGATAGCAGATTATTTTTGGTAATTGATTTTTTGAGCGACCTTGCGAATTTTTGTCTATATAACAGAAAGGGTGGTAGGATTTTTTGTACAGTTAGGTATGATTTCTGGTTGTCTTTTGTCGTTTTAATTTATTTATTGAACGTCGCTCCTGCTTGATAGCAATTAGCGATCGCTTGCGGGATTACGATTGTAGGGTTACACGTGGACGGTATATGGAGGATAGTTTCTACATTGGATTATCTGTGTTAAACAGTATGGCTTCAACGTTATCGTCTTAAACTACGTTCTTTAACTCCGATGTCGTCGATACGACGGCACTAAATTATTTCTATTATTCTATTATTCAATTATTACATAATAGCCTTTTTTAAGGCAATTATGTAATATACAGTGGAGAGCAAAATTCAGTCATCGTTTTTAAAATGGTATAAATTTTATATTAGCTTAACTTTGTATAGCAGATCAAAATCCTTGGAGTCTTAAAGGGTTAACCTACTCTATAATTTTTCTAAGCAATCTGTTTTTTTTTTCTAAATAGCCATACAACCTTTGCTATATGTTTATAAATTGTCCAAATATTCTTCAATATTGAACATTTTTACTTTCCACCCTGACATTGTTGCAACCTCAACGTTACATTTAACATTTCGTTGCCTCGTTGCAGAGTAATGTCTGCCGATTTATGTCAACTCTGTCCTTAACTATTTCTCCAAGTCTATGATGCGATAGTAACACGTCAGAAAATTATTACATTTCGTTCAATACACCGTCATAAGTAATAGACACCCCATAAAAGCGTCGTTCGTCAGCTAATTAGCCCCCTAACCAAGGTGTCTGCTAATTAACTAGCTACCCGTTCAGCCGGCCAAGAACGAGTTCCGCGTTGCTCAGACGTTCGACACCGACGCGAGCCCCGGTCTTAAAAGTGCTCGCAGACGACACCGTTCCGGCTTGCCCCATAAATGTTCGTTCCTTTAACTCCGGCTCAGGGCACGCGTAAATCTTCCCCGTAAAAGTTGCCCGGGCATAATTCAAAACTGTAGTTCGTGCATAGCTCACGGTTGAAAGTTTATCTTGATTTCCGGAACACGGTGTACATAGCTCACTATCTCGCAGTTACTTGCTGCCAGTTTTACGACTGGCCATGATTCACCATTTTCTCCTACAACTTGCAATGCGATGGGAACAACGCGTTGTAACCCCGCGCGCCAGCTGTCACGGCCTTTGTGGAGATTCTTCTGCGACCAGCGGGAGATTTCATTACGTTTTTAAAGCGAACCCGGACGAGACTACCCCCCTTTGTCGTGCCGGCGATTATGGCAACCTAGTGTTTTGATGAAAGATTCCCGGCATACCGGGCCAATTAAAACTACGGCCGAACTTTCGCCGCTTATTAGACGCGTTACAACCGAATCACCAGGATACGGGGATCGTTCTCTGTCGGCTACTGTTACATGCAAACGAAGGACCTACTCGAGCACTTCGCTCGATGGATCGTGAAACTTTTATCGTTGATCTAATCGGGTGCTTCGTTTATCTTAACACTTTAGCTACCGATCATTCGCAAGCGTTTCCGTCATTACAGGGTAATTAAATCTACTAACATTTTTATATTTGCATAACATTTGCGTTAAACAGTATTTATTTTAGCTATTTTATTTATTTTATTTTTATTTTATTTTATTTATATTTATTTCATTAATCGCGAAAGGTATTTAATATTTAAAAAATTGAATAATAATATTGGAGCTTATATGTTTATCCTAATAAATTATTGGTTACCATGAAAACTGATTCTGGCTTAGAAGGAATGGAGCAACATTCGTATCTAAGAGCTTATTATTAGAAATCTCCACCACGAGTCTGACTCGTCAAAGTACGGCAAGGGGTTAACACGTTTGCCGCCACAGGCGTCACAATGCTGTACTCAACGTGATAATGGCCGAATTAATTTTACGCGTGTTCCGTGTGTTATGTTAACGTATGGAGTAGCACGACAGGGAGTCCATAAATTCGCTGGATCATTCTTGCTTGAAATGCTCCATTGCTTCGTGACGTTAATACGTTCGTATCTCATCGGGGTCAGTCAATTTTTATATTAATTTTTATATCGTTATAGTAATCTTTATATTATATTGAACACTAAACAATATAGAAATTATATTCAAGTCGTTATATTCAGCGTTCTGGTGACTCTGGTGACAGAAAAACTGATTCGTTGTATCTCTTTGGTTCTTGTAAATAATTCATAGTAATTTAGTATGAAATTATTTTTAGCTAGTTTATAATAATTTAACAAGAACTCATTCTAGACTAATTAATAACAATTTAGCAAGAAGTTATTGCCCCCGATTCATCAATCACCATATCTAACCACCTAGTTACAGTGAACTCATTAATCAGATAACTTCTCGCCCAGCCCTGAACCTGGCACGGTAAGAGGCTAACGAAAACAACGGCCACGCCAACAACCACCCCAATCGCGTCTGCTCCACAAATCTGAGCACAAAACCTCGGAGCTCCCCGACACTTCTCCCAAGACTACCCCAACCAGCGCCAGTACCCCCACCCTGAAAGCTGCTATTTAAACCGCAGAAAAGCTCAATGGGTCGCCGAGTCGCAGTCCCATCGACAAAACGCGACGCCCGTACGCCCCCGCACTGGAGAAGACACGGCTGGGTGGATCGGGGGGCAGCGTCGACTCTCGATCAGGCAGCGCGAGTCCCGATCGAGGATCCGGCAACAGATCCGGCTTCCTGCACCGCGGCGGCAGCGATCGATCTAGCGGCGATCGTCTGCGGATATCGACGAACCGGGACTCGCTGCGATCCAGCAAGGAGATGAACGATCACGAGAAGGACATCGAGAAGGACCTGGTGGACGGCGAGGTGCGGCCCGACGAGGACAATGAACCACCTGGACCAGCCCCGGGCAGCAGACCCTCGTCCCCGGCTAATTCCCTGGGTGGGTAACCCCGGCATTTAATTATGGAACGCTCTCCCTTTCAGCCTCGCCCTCCGTGCGCTCGGTGTCCGCGATTGTTCCAACCAGCGACTCGTTCGTTCCTACGAATCCCGGGAATTAAACGGGGCTCCGGCGCAAGATGAATGCGGCCGCGTGCTTTCTTCAATGCGGAGCCGAGGCCTGGTGACTAACGAGACGCCTTTCTGAGACGTTCCGCCTAGCCACCGGTTCGGTGCATTATTGAGGATGACACGTCTCTGGTCCTCCTCCGTTCCGCCTCCGCCTCTCCGTCATCCGACTGTCGCCTTTGCTCGATGCCCTCCTTCTTGTCTCTCTGGATGCTGATGGCTCCGGGATCGATGTAGTCGCGCGTGTCTTCCTTGGCTCGGACCAGTTGCATCGGGAGCCCGCCGTGTGTCTGCATAGCTTCGCCTCCTATTCACCGGGTCCTGGTTAACGAACGCAGACGCTTCGGCAGCGGTGTTTAGCGCACGCTGCCGAACACAAAGGAATTTCCTGCGGATTCCAAATCCGAATTTCTCGGAGCGTTGCAGCGGTGCATTGCAATCGATCCCGAGTGGGATAGGTGGAGCCGAACGTTGACTTTTACAGCATTTTTGAAATGGTTCTGACGTCATCTTGCACGAAATTTCCATTGTCAAAGTCTAGGAATGAAAGCAAATGGAGACATTAAAACGTCTTAAAGACACCCTTGTGCTATCTCAGAGTCGGGACTCGAGTGCAAAGGGTTAACGCGTCGAGAATCAACTCGAGATTTAGCATAATAATTCAGCATAATTTAGCATAATTATTTAACGGTAATAATAGACTAAATAAAGGGTCGTCCTATTTTCTCTGACTCGAAAAATTCCTTTCTAGGAATAGGGGACCCGCTGGTAGCATCCAGGCTGTCCAACATCTACGGAAGCGGCAGCAACGGCTCCGTGGAGCTAGCCAGCACGAGGAGGCTCCGATTGGAGAACGAGCGTTTGGTAGCGGAGGTTGCCAGACTGAGGAAACTATTGTTCAGCGGGGCAGCCCGTGGCGAGGTCGGCTCAGAGGACGCAGTGCTGGAGGAGGAGGCTAGATTCGTCGCCCTCGAGATGGAGTTGCAGCACGCGAAAGAAGCTCTACAAGCCCTGAAGGCCGACCGGAAGAGGCTCAAGGCGGAAAAGTTCGACTTGCTTAATCAAATGAAGGCGCTCTACGGCACCCTCGAGGACAAGGAACGCGAACTCCGGGACTTCATCAGGAACTACGAGCAGGTGAGTCGCTCTTCCTTTGATTCCGCATGGTGTCTGCTGTTAGGAGTGACCGGGTTGATCGTGGCTTTTAGGTTATGTTTTCTTCTCTTTTTGAGGAGAGAAGGGAGATCGATTTTTATGTTCCTAAAGGGCGACTGACATCAGTTACAATTCCATGGTTCTGAAGAATCATTTGGATTATTGAATACTGCGCAAAAGTGCTTAGGGGATGATGTATTTTAAGAACCCTCTCGGCAAATGGAAAGTGAAATTCAATCGCGTAAAATCAGTTACAATTTTAGCTTCTTGGAGAATTGTCCGAGCAAATAAAAAATGAAATGGAATCGGTGAAAATCACTTAGAATTTTACGTTTTTAGAAAATCGTTTAAGAAAAAAATCGCTTAGTATAAAAATTTTTGTTTGCAGAAAATCGTTCAAAGAAAATAAGGAACAATTTAAAATCAAAATCAATTTCTAATAAATTGTTCTATAATTTCGCGTTACACAATTTTTCAAAAACAGGCTGGAACACTAAATAAATAAAGTATAAAATAATTCTGAAATAGAGCAATGAAACAAACTTGAACAAAAAGATTTACTAAATATTCTTCACCTTTACCCGCCTCGTCTAAGAGCATGGTATCCGAACCGATTGTCCCGAATTTCGTCCGCGACTTGACCTTGTAATCTCGCGGAAAAATAGCCGCGGGAAACTGGCTTAACGAACGACCCCATGGAAACGCGTTTCAATTTGCCGGCGGCGCGGCTCGGCCTCGACCGGGTCCTACGCGAGACAGCAATTTTGCCTGTTAAATACTTTCATTAAACTTGGCGGAATTTCTCATTTCCCCGACACCGTTATCGCCCCGGTGTCGGTCATTTCAATTTCGTCAAATGAACAACGCGCGCTGATCCTCGCCGCGCAATCTCCCGGAACCCGGCCTGCAATATTTATGCTTCATCGATACCCTAAGCCGATTCATTTTCAGGAGCGAATCACCGGATTTCCGCGACTGGCGAACGTTTATAGAAATTTGCATTTCCCTATTCGGGACGGTCGAATAAAATATCTATCGGAATAGAGCGGACTATTATACAGGGAGACCGCTTTTGCATTGAAATATTTCTTGGCAGAAATGAAATCGAAGTAAACTGATAAAACGACCGACGAAATAATACGAATTGCCATAGACATTTGTTTCTTAAGAATATTTAGAAATTCGAAATAATGAAAAATGAACAGTACTTCATTCCGATTTGTAATTCATTTTTAATTAATTTTAATCATTTGTAATTCATTAATTTTTAAGTTATAAAATAAGTGCAAATAGCAAGACGAGGAATTAATAATATTATCGCATCGTTTTCGACTCGTTAAAATTACTAAATAAGAAAATAAATGCCTATATAACTTCTCTATTGTCAAGTTAACGCAGACAATTTTTATTTTGCATAAAAATCAGCTGTGAACAAACAGCTCCGCGTTGAATTGCAAACCGCTCCAATATATAGAAAATAGCCTGCAATAGTATCGATCTCGATTGCATCCTCGTTTCGCAGATTTTTAAATATATTTTCGGTTCGTAAGAACACGATTCGCCTCGCGGAAGGACAATTTCCGCAGCAGAACGTTAATTGGCGGACGCGCGTTACACGTGTAAATTCGCCGCATATTTTAATAAATCTGGAAGTCCATTCTAGCCCATGTTTTCATGTATGAAGTCGAGCGGGACTTTACGAGCCGTTTCAAAGTGCGCCGCTGTTATATTAGCGCTTGATTCCCGTGTAACAGATGTTGAAGCTTCACGGCCGTAAACTTCTTCAATTGGCTGGATCGCGGCTCTCCGTTCGAGCAGAAGTTTTCTTTGCGGAACTGCTGATACGTTATGCAAAACTCGCGGCGCGGAACTCGGCGATACCAAAGCCGAATTTGAATACCTTCGTTTTTTCCACCGCGAACGAATTAAAAAAACGCGAAATTCGCGCGGACACGCTGCTCCTCCCGCGAGTCCCGCGTCCCCGGATACTTTTTCCGAAAAATAAGTTAACAAAATGCGGTCGCGCGAGCTGGCGGAATTCATTTTAAAAATGCAGTGTCTCGCGTCGCGGCGCGTTTGTTGAACGCGTTTCGAAAATCTAATATGAAAGACAGCGGCGCGTCGAAAGAGCTCGTTGGCTCGCGTGCAACAATTTAATAACAGCGGCGGGAGGAACAGCGCAGCTGATAAAAACGCACGAAATTCTGGCCCGGTTTCCGCGGAGAAAGCACTTCCGACGCGGCGCAGCAAAACTATTCCTCTTTCAATCTGTTTAAAGCCCCCGGCCGCGGTCCTCGGAACGTTTTATGGCCGCGCAGGAATTTTTCCCTCGAAAATGCATCCTCCCGCTCGAATCTTTCCATGCATCCGCCGCGTTCTAAGGACCGCGATGCGCTTTGAACGGAGATTCAAAGCGCCGCGGTTTCCGTTCGACGGAAGGCGACGCGTTACGCGTGCGAATTAATTCGACTTCTGCTTACCGTTATAAATTCAGATTCTAGAAGGACCTGGAAGAAGGCTCGACGCGTTCGTCGAGCTTAGGGGATCACCATAAGTTTGCTAAAGTGGATTGGACTTTTTAAGCGCGTCTTCTGCAAAATCGATCCTCTTTATTTCCTTACAACGGAGTAATGCAACGGAAAGAACCATTTTTAGGTATTGAAATTCTGACGAATAAACTGTGGATTTTTATGCAAAATAATATACATTGTCAGAGACATTCGTTTCTTTTTTTAAGAATTTTTAGAAGCAATAATTGAATTTATACGCTATCATTTTCAAGCTATTATAGCTGCATTGTATATCGTAATTTTCGACTGATAAAATTTTGTTAGTTATTTCAATAGTGCAACAAATTAATCCTATAGTTTAAAAAAGGTTATATTTAATAGATTGCTCAGAATAAATTCACAAAAATTCCTTTTTTCAATCTAAAATTACAACGAGAATTTCCAGCGAGACCTCACCACTACAGCTACACTGTCCACAGTCCTAACTAACAAAATACTTCAACAATTCAATAACCCTACAATTATAGAAGCTCCGATATACTCAGAATAAATTCCCGAAAATTCCTCAGCGAAGTTCCAAGTATCAGCACGATCGAGCGAGTCGCATCCGCTTCGTTGCACGTTGGCACCGCGGATGCTGCGAATTCCAGCTGAAGATTTCCGCGGGTATTTGCAAAGAGCGAAACTGTAAGACCCGGCAGTGATCGATCTGTTGTCTCCGCAGCGGAGCGTTGGACTTGGAGAACTTGGCGACGGCCGCGTCGCCGAATTCGCGCGGTAGTTGCTCGGAGTGCCGGTCGCGGCAAGTATAAACAGAGATTACGGGAAGCGGCTTAAAGTATTTGCATTATGAAAATTAAAAAGCATTCTCGTTCTGTCACGCTTGGCTCGCTAGGGTGGGCGCCCGTCGACGGAGATCGAGCCCGGCGTCGACAAAAGAGCGAGATCGCTAATGCCCTGTTCTACAAAGACAGTCTTTAATGTTTCTTGCAAGCGGCTTAAGGCTCAGTAATGGCGCTCGCAGCGAAAAAACAGAGAGTTTAGAGACAGAGAGAGAGAGAGAGAGAGAGAGAGAGAGAGAGAGAGGGAGAGAAATTCTCATAAGAACCGGAGCCATGCATCATGCGGAGCCGTGTCTTCCCGGGGGCCTCGCAAGGAACACTCTAATATCCTTTAATATTATATTCCGCGGCGGCGATCGTAAATACCGTGTCCCAAATTAAGCGACAAGAAGGTTGCCCGAAACAAGCCGTAAATGTCGGCCAGCGTGCCGCTTAATAAGCCCGCGGTTCAATTAATTAAGAATTGTTCCGCGCGACGGCAATTCGGCCATGATTTACGGCCGAACTTCCCGTATCACGGATCGACGTGCCCCGTGCGCGGAATTCGCCCGCGGAATCACGGAGTGTCGCGTTCTTAATTTAAACTTTCCCTCGTAAAGTCTCCGCTTCGAACGGACAAAACTCGCTTTCTTTAAACGCGGAAACCACCGCCCCCGCGAGCGCGGGAAGGAAACGCTGTTAAGCTGATCTCGAACAATGTTTATAGCTGTTCCTCAACCCTGATATTCTATTCTGAACCGGCGAAAGGTTGGCGAACTATTTTTAATCTGGCGTGTGCACCTTCGTCGTTGTTCAAGAAAAGAGAAAATGAAGAAAATCGGAGGTCAGTGGGTATTAATAGGCGCCGCTTTATTCCGCTCTCTAATTTGGATACAGTGTACTGGGTGTTCTCGAAATGTTCTCTAGATGCGTTCGAAGACGTTGCTGGTGCAGAGTGCATTGTTGTTCGTCGATATTAACCCTTTGCACTCGAATGGCGACTCGGAAGCGGTATTAAAAATTGTTACATTACATTTGAAAATGTTTCAGCAAATTATGGGTTACAAGACTCGATTTCGTATGCATGAAGTGCTCTGAGTTATGCAAAATGGAAATACTGATGCTTGGGAAAAGTGTTTTGGATTTAGAGTTAAAATGGCTTCGAGTTCAAAGGGTTAAAATAGAGAAACTAATTGCAATTACTAATTGACCTTGTTAAAAATTGATTTTGAGTATTCAGAAGGTCAAAATAGGCTAATTGTCTTTTTTAAACTTGTCGAAACTTGTTCTTTTTTAAATAATCGTATCTGATCTGATCACTGTAACTGTAAAGAGCATGGAATGAAGAACGGAATCCAAAGGAAAGGTCGCCAGTCAGAAAAATCGAGGAAAATCGACAGCCGATTGGAACGGCCAGGGCTACGTATTTGCCGATAATTTATTTAACCGGCGATTCGTATTCCGCGTAGGATATCCTTCCGCGCAGGATGTTAGCGAAACATCAAACAACGAGATCCGCGGTAGCGTACACAGCGACGTTTACGATGTCAAACAACGGAAGAGCCAGGATATGGGAGAGAGATCGACGAGATTGCCGGCGTGTTTCTGTTTGAACAGAATGGCGGACGGCGGGGTAGCGGGGTGCTCGCCAGCGCGGATGTTAAGCCGACCGGATAAAAAATCATAGAGAACCGAGGTTCGTTCGCCGGGAAACACGCGGGCGACACGTCCACCATTCGGCCCCGGTGATGAAGTGGATTACGCGCGATCCGACAAGACGGAAGAGCATGGAGCAAAGGGGAAATTGACGTGCTACGAGGAAGAGAAATTGCTGTAAGACCCGGAGAGACCGTGGTCCGTTTCCTTTCATGTTCCATTACGAAGAACCGCCGTCCGCTCTCTAGTTAGGAGATATCCGATGATAACGGATAAACGCGGACCCCGCCGCCATCACGACCCTTCGCCGTGATGGACACTGATGACCTCGGGAAAATTCGGCGCGGCAATAATAACGCGGTTAATGCCGGCTCTCGGCTGTGGACCGTGTGTCACGGCGAGCTGCGACTACGAAATTTCAGGAATTGTTGTCTCGCGTCGGTGACGAGGATGCGCTCAAAAATTTGACGCCGCGGGATTTTGCGCTAATCACGCGCTGGACAATTAAACTGATTTATTCGCGAGACACTAACGCTTCGTACGGAATTATACGGCGTTGGGAGTGATCGCTGTACTTGAACAAAATTTAACGTGGATAGAGATTTTTCGGAATAAAATTGTTGGTCTCGAAAGTAGCATAATTAACAGTTGCATTAACCCTTGTAATTTAAAGAGTTCAACTTGTAATGGAGATTTATATATTCAAGTATGAATATTATTCTGTTCTTTCAAGTTCGAATAAGATTCTGTTCTTTTTTCCACAATATTATTATATATATATCATCATATTACATATCCACAAAAATTATTATAATCGAAAAATTTCTAGCCATCATAAGCGAAAAGAAAATGGTACGGCAAGGGGTTAATACGCCCCCCTAAAGTCAGGAAATGTTTTTTATTTATATCCATACGTCTCTGTTAATTTTACTAGCGATCGCGAATTTAATAATTTAATAGCTCAATAATATTTCCAACAAGCAGCCGAAGAGAAGAGCGTTCGACGAATATATTTCGTTGACGCCGTGTTAGAGTAAAGCCCAGATACTGCGCGGGCGGAAAAAGGTATAATTAAGCGGGAAGAGCAGAATGTAATTAGAAGCGAGAGAAACAGCAAATAACTGAGATACGCGGCGCTATAAAAATACTGATACGGAAACGAGGAGGCACGAAACATGGCACGGTGGAGTATAATATAAATAAAAGCGGCTGATAACAATGAAGCGCCACCATAGAGATCCCCATTCAAATTAGAATCAAGAAAGCACGGTAATGAAATAATTATTCGCACACACGACGTGCCTGTGTACTTTGTTCTCGTTAGTTTTTTAATTAGCTAATTCTTTAACTAATTACGACCATATTAAATACGTTCGCGGGGAATGTTCCTTTCGTTAAAATAGTCTGACTGGAATCAAACGCGTGCACTAACGAGGGGAACATAATTTGACTTGCAGAAGTTGGCGAAATAATTGTAAAACCAGACGCGAAAACGATAGCGTAGCTTTCGATTATGCGAACGACTGCAGTGGTACGCTAGAGAGAAATAGAATTTTAATTTAGTCGTAGCTTCGATGATGTCGTAGTTGTAAAATGAAATATGAAGACAACCATATAGTATTGAATAATCATGGCAATGCACTTGAAAGAAATACAATTTTAATTCAATCAATATACCTTCGATGATGTAAAATGAAACACGAAGACAACCGCATAGTATTGAATGATCATGGCAACGTACTACAAAGAAACATAGTTTTAATTCAATCATTGTAGCTCCGAAGACAAAGCAATTCTCAAATGAAACGCGAAGACAACCGTATCGAGTGATCATGATGATAGACTGAGAAGAAATCTAATTTCGAGTCGGCGTACCTTCGAATTCGAGCAAGTGATTCTCGAATGAAACACGAAGACAGCCGTGCGATATCGAATGATCCCGGCGATACGCTATAGCGATACCAATGTCGCGTGGGAAAGATCCGCGCAAGATGACGCAGCGATCGAGTTCGCGATTTCTTTTAGGAACGCATCGTTGCCGGTCGATCGGCTACGGTAATTCGATACAGGTGCGACTCGGCCCGTTTATTTACAGGTGTCACGTACCCTTCGCTTATTAGCCGGCGGGGTATCAACCGCGGAGAACTTAATCCACTTATCTTTCCCTCGGGCGTAAGTTACTTCACGCTAGGTAGAACAGGTGCTGCAGCTGGTTTATCGGCTAAACTTCGGGACAACGCGATTACTGCCACTCGGACGGATCGGTCAGGTGTTAGCCGGTGTCGGCGACTCGACATGTTTCGGGGGTTAAAAACTGTCGATCGCGCGCGTTCCTCGCCGCTCGACCGGAAAACCCTGCTCGGCTACACGGAAACACGCGGCGACTTCGCGCGGAATAGTTTGCACGTGCCCGGAAGAACTGATCGCTGTTTAGACGTCGTAGCTTACACTAGGTTCTAGGCGACTTTTATTTTGTGACTACGATTTAGGTTAACTGAAAAGGGGAGAAAGATCCTTTGTTACAGAAGAGGTAATGAAAAGGAACAGATTCTATATAGCTCGAGTACAAAGGAAAAGAAAATAATGGAGTAGCTCTATAGTAATTGCTAGACTAGTGTTTTGCTGAAAAGATTCGCATAACTTCTGTTAGAAATAAGGAAGATTGTTCCTGCAATATTTAATTCATGCAATGAATTTTAAACTTTAATTTTCTCGATAAGGTTGTCCGAAATTTTCAAGCTGAACACGAACTACCCCCTTTCCTGGCGAAACAAATCACGCGATAGACTTCGTAGTACCGTCGAACTACCCTTTACCCTGAGAACAACCCTCCGCAATTTCGCGTTGGAACTTGAGAACGCTGACCTATTCCGAAAATCCGGAAGCATCGATCGGGAAACAGGGGGGTGATTTTCCCGCGGTCATTGACACAGGTGGCCGATGTCAGTCGCCGGTGGAAAAGAGGACAGGTAGGATGTCCGAGCGACGAATTAATCATTCCCGGTTGCTTTGTTCCGCGCCAAGTAGTTTGCACTTTGTAACGCTCGCATGCATTGTTAGACGGTGGTGGTTTTGGGTGGAGTTACTGCCCGGATATGGGTCTCTTTGACCGTTGATTGCAGCGGATGCGGGAGAACGAGGCGACCTTAGGACGCCTTCAGCAACAAGGAGTCGGCATGCCCTCGGAGGAACGGGAACGCGAGAGGGAAAGGGAGCGCTGGAGTCTGCTGAGGGCTGCGAGGGACGAAGCCGATCGAAGCCTCAGCCTCGCGGCTAGTTTGGCCGACAAAGAGGCCGCCCTCTCGCACGCACACGCCACTATAAAAGAGGTAAGGATCCTTTTCAACTAGGCTACCCCGTTCATCAGCCACCGTACAGAGGTGAAACACAGTGTAAACTCACAAGAGGCCTGTCATACAAGTGTAACGGCCCCGTTTCTTTCAGAAATGGGTAACGCTCTTCCCTTTATTTGTGACCTTTGAAATCCATCCCGCTGGAAACTACCCTTGGGTATCGAATTATGCTCCGGCCGCAGCTGCCTTTCTTTAAACAATTACTACGATTTTTCACGATGTTTCTTTTTCTTGTAGCTGCGAACTCGACTCGCGGATTTTCTGTACTTTAATTTGTCTGTACTTGGTAACAACCCTTAATGTTTAAGGGAGAAATTAAATACGACGAGTATGTACCAACGTCCAATTGCTTGGTAGATATTTAATACTTGGCTTTTTTGTCGATGTGATTTTTAGAAGTCTTGTGTAAGGGGTGGAAGCAACCCCCAGAGTTTGCAATACTCTATAAAAAATATCTATATCACGTCTTTCGAATTTCTAACTTTTTATATGTACATAGAGGATGGAAACCACCCTTAAAGTTCGAGTTGAAAATCGGACATTTCTTTGAAACACATTGCCCACATGTCTTTTCCATCTCCGACAGCCCCGAAAGTTCGGGACAGAACCATCTTTCCCCGTACATCACCGAAATTAAAGAAAAATGGCGCTGCCCCCTATTGTTTTCACTTTCCAATGCACGTCCCAACTAAATTGATACTTTCGCGCCCCTTTTGTCAGCGAAGAATAAACGACTTTTGTTGGGGAGAAATTTTTCTCCCGAGCGGCATAGTTTGCAGGGAAAAGTTTGGAAGATGACAGGGTGTCGCCGGCATTATGCTCGTCGGCATTTCTCGCGGAAGTAGTATTGTGTTCAAAAAGAAGTTTCCGCGTCGTCCGAGGGAATTTTAATGAGGTCTGCTGTTCCGGGGGAAAATGGCGGAGAAGGAGCGAATCGATAAGTAAATAGCCCGGCGAAGTATGTATCACCGTCTCCCGCCGGAAGTCGCTTTGATCCGCTTCGATGCCGTCTGTTATAATATTTTTGTTCTCGAGTAGCGTTGCGCGCGAATAGTGTAACAGCTAGGATGGAGGAGCTGCTGTACAGACGGGAAGATTTTTCACGCGTGGAGACACCGGATGCTGAACTTTCGGAATTATTTACCGGACGCGTTGACTCTGCTTTTAGCGAAGTTGGCCCCGTCCCGGCGAAGTTTGCTCCCCAAGGTTTCAACGATGAAATTGTTACGCGGCCAAGTTTCCCTGGAATTAAATGCTACTGGGAATACCCCGGCGCATCGAATCCACTTCGAAATTCTCTTTTTTCGCGATGAGCAGCTCCATTAAATTGTCCACGGATCGTCTTCGAGCTTCCACGCTGTCCTAGAGAAGCTCCGGATATAAGCCGGAATTGTTTCAGACGACTCCCTTAACACTTTTGCTCTCTGATTAACCCCCA
>CM052154.1:9887144-9923404 GCA_028455555.1 Augochlorella aurata | reverse complement strand
GTCAAGGCTTCAGACTCTTCGGTAACGTCGACAGATTTCTGGTACATTAAAAATGAATTATTTAGCAAACTAAAAATCGAAAATTTGCCAATTATAGAACTGTCTTCCAAGTTAAAGTGTTCTCCTGAATAAATAATTACCGAAACTAATTTTAAGCGATCGCTGATCTGTCGAAATTGCGCGAAATGCGATCAGTCAACCCCAAAAGACTTCGAAACAAAGTTCGTGCAGTATTTTTTCCAAACTGAAAAATTACAAGGACAAAGGACCGTCCTTTCCAAAAAGAAAGAAAGAAAAGGGCGGTTGGCAACCCTACGCACGGAGGAGGGTATTCGAGCGGTAAAAAAAGACGGGCGGTCCCGACCTATGAGAAAATAAAGTCTGGACTAATTATCGTGGTCGGAAAATAACTTCGGTGGGTATTCGGTTAAATCGAGCGTCCCCCGGGGACTGTGTAATTCCGTTACTTAAAGAACACCGGTGCGGCGTAAAGTTCTTTTTATGGGTGGAAGCACTCGCGGGGTGCGCTCCGAAGAGTATCGGCGATCGATCGCCGCGCCGTTATTACGAGCAGTTGGGTAAGAAGCATTTCTTTCGCGCGCGCATGCAATTACGTGCGAGGGCGAGGCCGCTTTGAGCCCTCAAATTGTCCTCGACGCTGTGCATAAACGGGGGCTCCGGCTAACGAGTTTAAAACTGATGGCTCGAGGGTCGCCCCGGAATGTGCTCAACAGTCACGCACGCCCCGAAAATTCCCGCCTCGTCTCGCGGCTCTTGCGCAGAGACACGCGCGGCTGTCTCGGCTTTCATTAGACGGAAGTGCTCGGCGAATGCGACCGCGGATCCGTACTTTAATCAACTGTTTTACAAACCGACCGCAACCGTCGTCGCCGAAATTCGCGGATTTCACGCGCTCCTAGCGAAAATTAATCGCTGCTCCATCGAGCGGAACATCCGTTCCCAATGTTCGTCTGGTTAACCCTTAGCCGCGCTAAGAATATACTATTTGAACAAGTATAAAAGATTGAGTAAACAACGAGATAGTTAACATCCCTCTGGTATTTTTACCGAATTTTTATTACCGAATATTTGCTGAATTTTTCGAGTTTCGGCGTCGCTGATCGCACAGGCGACAGAGAAGAACGGTGAACTGTCAGCTGCGTTTTCTGCGAACAGTTGCAGCGTCAATTGGCGGAAAGAGGCGGCGTCGGAATCTGCCTGAGCGACCAGGAGTCCTTGGTCTCGTTCCCGAGGAGCAGCGTGAATGGAGCGGCGACACCGGGGGCCGGAAGCAGCAGCGGGGGCGGCGGCGGCGGCTGTGGTATCATCCCTCATATGAATTCTCAACCGCCATTAGGCAGCACAGAACTAGGAGTGACTGTTGGGAACGTCGGGAATGCGGCAGGTGCAGGCTCATCCGGCGGACAGGCGGGCGATCGCGGAAGCTGCAGCGCGGACAGCGGCGTTCGGGGATCCAGCGATCGGGAGAGCGGAGGCGCTACCAGCGTGGGCGGCAATTTATCCGACTCCACCACCGATGGTAAGTGACGTTCATTTTATCCGAATCGACTTCCTATCTTCCGTAACCGGGACCCTAAAAATACCGAGCTGGCGAAATCGCTGGCGTTCTTTCGCGTTAATAGTAGAGATCATCGATTCGATTCTTCTGCTTGAAAGATCGAGCTTTTGGATCGAACCTTTGGCATTGTTTTCTTCTCCGGAGTCGATTCTTTCAGGTAAAAGTCGAAAGTGGATGTTTTTACCTATGGCAGAATTAATTAACAGTATAATTGCGGTGGATGGATAGCTTTTTCAGTTATATGTTGCAATATCTTTCAAAGGGTGCAGGTTTTCGTGATTATACTGTATATTTTTGGTATTACTATAATTTAACCCTTTGCGTTCGTACGTTTTCTCTCAGCCACCAAAGCTTTTTATTTATTTTATTATATATTTTATTTTGACATAAAGTTAAAATATATTATTGTGTTACATATATCTAAACTTTAAAAAGGAATTAGTAAATTCTGTTTCTGCATATTAATCTTGTATATTATATAATCTTGTATATTACTGTTCGTTCAACGATTATTAATTCTACCAAAGCTATTTATTTATTTTATTATATATTTTATTTTGACATAAAGTTAATACATATTATTGTGTTACATATATCTAAACTTTAAAAAGGAATTAATAAATTCTGTTTCTGCATCTTAATCTTGTATATTATATAATCTTGTATATTACTGTTCGTTGAACGATTATTAATTCCAATCAGCATGACATAAACTTAATACGACCGCAAAGGGTTGGTAGAAGATACAAAATGTATATCCTTCTTTATCCTATATAATTTCGAAGAAATAGTAAAATTTTATTGGTCGGTAACAGTCGGTTAAAACGATCGGAAAATCAAAAGATGTTTCTCGCATCGGAATCGGCTTTTCTCCGCTAGAAAATTCAGTGAACAATTCTTCGAATTTTGAGGGACGTGTATCGCAAAGTACAGCGCACGAATTTACTCGCCTTCATAAATACAATAGCTTGTCTACCGAAAGGAGAGCTCCATAACGGATAGCTACCCCGTTCCACTTGCACCTGACTCGTAACATATGGGTTGCAAGAGCGACGCGGACAGCTGTTGCGACTACCGAAGCATCTCGAGTCTCTTCCCGTGAACAATAGTGTGAGAACATGTTTCTTTCTGATCACGATCGCGTTTCTGTTCGCGCGGAGACGTAGCAAGAATTTAATCATTTTATTGCGCTACTTTCGACTCGTCAAAATTATTAAAAGAAACGATTTACGTTTATCTTATTTCTTATTCATTTATTTTGTTTCTTACAATCGTTTTTGAATATTATTATTTTGCATAAAAATCCGCAGTCTAAAATCATAATTGACGACGATGCTAATAATTCTCATCTTTATTCGCTAGTTTATCGAAATATATTTTTTTGAACATTATTCTGTTAGATCTGTCAGTCTTTTGATTGTTGTCCAGCGTAATAACAGCAGTTTGTTTCAATCAATTACCGTAGATCGAATAATTAACCGACGATTCCTCTTATAATTAAATAACCTCTTAGAAACAATGCGTTATTAGAGTGACTCTCACGGGTGTCATCTTTTTGAACGACGCGCGACTATAGTGACTTTGCGACTGTTATATTATGATTTATTATATTATATTAATTATATCTACGATTATTAACACGTTCTCAGACAGTAAAAGCGCATCAAAGTTGCATTAAAATGCATAATAATTCCAAAAAACACGTGCTATATAGAATAGAATACACGATAATGCTTATAAAATTGAATGTCACAACCTTCAAATCGTTTTGCATCCTAATGAAAATGAATGCTATGGCATTCGCATCCCCGAACGTGTTAAAGTTAAATCATACATCTCATATCTAAGAAAAGCCATAATGTAACCATCAAAACCTTCAGTCTAATAAACTCGCGTAGAGAAGAGCATTGCCCGCCACGAATCGCACTAAAGAGAAAAAGCCATACGCGAAAATTCAGTGCCCGAGAGGTTAAAAGTGCACTGTGTCAAAATGACCTGGTACTCTCCAATGCGGCGGTGCACAAAATGTTTAGCAGACGGCTAAACGAATAAGAAAGAAGCTGCGACAACGGCGAAGCAACAGGGCCCGGAGGCGTGCTCGTTTTAATTAACCCGTAAATGCGGCGTAATCGCGCAGAAGTCGTCCGAGCGGTAATCGTCTTGACGAATGAACTCGAGCGACGCGTAACTACGTAATCGGCATTATTATTCATCCGAATGTCAGCCGGTTCGGGACGGTTCGCAAGCGATTCCTGCGCTTAGGTGTGCGACGAGCGGCAAGATTAATCGCCTAGTTAAAGTGCATTACGGTGCATCCGTCGGGGCGTGGAGCGTTGCAAAAAGAGAACACGCGTAGTGTAAGAGAGTGAGAGAGAGAGAGGGAGAGAGAGAAAAAAAGGACAAAAGAGGAACGGAGCGCAGAGCCTGATAGCTCCGTCAACCGCGAATGTTAGCCGAACGTAGGTGGCGGGCTAATCGAGCGCATTTCCTTCATGTATTATTCAGTCCAGGGCTCGCCGTGTCCGTGCATTAAAACGGATTGATCGATTTCGTCTAGGACAAACATACTTCGCCGCCGATAGCACGCGTGTGCGTGAATTTTCCGCCGAATATCCCGAACCCTACGATCTGCCCACGAAACAAACCGCGGCTAGACCACTCCCAAATATTTTAAGCTAGAAAACGGTGGCAATTATTTAACAAAATGCTATTCGATCGAATAATCGAAAGGTTAATCCCTTCAGTACGATTTCTTTCCGAACTGCGTTGACTAGTATTTCTTTATCCGTAACCCTTTTCCGTAGTTTGACAAGTCTGGCTCGCGATGGAGATTCTAATAAATATGTACGTTATTTCGCTTAAAATTTCGTTTCTCTCCCATTATTCAGCTGTTCAATAATATCATCTTAATGAAAACAATTCCACACGGACAATGCATTTCGGTCACTCTCTCACCGAGGACACAGAAAAGAATAATTATCCGTACGAGATTATTTAACACGTTTATGGACTGTTTTATTTCGTTTTAAACTAGATCGATAACGAACGAGCATGCACGGCTTGATAATTAAATTGAATATTTAATAGGGACAGGTAGATAAATTGTTAAACGTCGAATCGTTCCTTTTTGCATTGAAAAATGTTTAAAATCGATCATTTTAGCATTTTACTCGATTTTTAGAACATTATCAGCGTTCCCAATCATAGAGGGGTATGGGAATTGTAAATCGTCTTCCAAAAGCAATGTACAAAAATTATGAATAAATTGGAAGCATCGAAAAGTTTCAAATTAAAAACTATAGGAGGAGCATCGGGATAAAAACGCGCGAGTCTCGCGGCGCGCAACCCGGGGCTCGCAATCTCCAAGCACCGTGCATGGCTTCCGCGGCTTGTTAAAACTTTCAAATTGAAAAATTAAGTGATTGTTATATTTCGGGGACCGCGGTGTCCTAGAATCGACGTGTCCAGCCGCGTTTACAGAGCCCGTCCTCAAATACGGCGCCATTTTCGCCGGCGCTCGGGACTTTTTCGTTGACAAATCCAGGGATCTGGAAAACATACACGCGGGCATGATGAAACGGAAATTGAAATTCGGGAATACAGAAACTCGCGCCCGTTCCTTTCGTCTCTCCCGTCCGCCGTAAGTCGAGGGACGAACGTACGTGCGCACGCAAAATTTCGTTTGCTCTCTTTTTTTTCCCTTTTGGCTATACGTTGTACATTTCCGCGCAGGCACGCCGACAATTACGGTCGAGGGGAGCGGTCTCGACATGGACAGCATCTCCGTGGTTTCCTCCATTGCACCGTCCCACATATACCAGTGTAAGTGTCCAAACATAATCGCTGATCGTCGTCTCTCCTTCCGTTTCTTCGTCGTCGTTCTCCGCTGTCCAGAGGATTCTTCTTCTTTCGCTTCTCTGTGTCTGTCTTTCTGTCTGGCTGTTCTCTCTTTCTGTTTCTCTGTTTTGTCTGCCTCTGTCTGGCCCGGGGAAAATTTCATGTGATTTAATAGAAAATACCGAGCGTTCAAAGAATTTTATATGAAATAGTACAGATTGAATTTTATGTAAAATAATAAATATTGAAACATTTGCATAAGTGAATACTATTTGGAAATCTGTTCTCTCTTTCTTTCTGTATTTCTCTGTTTTTGTCTGTCTCTGTCTGGGCCGGGGAACATTTGATATAATTTAGTATAAAATACTGAACATTAAAATCATTTTACATGAAATAGTAAATTGTGAATTTTATAGAACTTAGTAAACATTAAAATATCTGCGTAAGTGAATACTATTTGAAAATCTTTTCTATTTCCCCCTCTTTCTCCGTTTTGTCTATCTCTGAGTCGGGAAAAATTTGATATAATTTAGTATAAAATACTGAACATTAAAATAATTTTATATAAAACAGAAAAGATTGAAATAATTTTATATAAATTAGTAAATATTGAAATATCTGCATAAATGAATAATTCTATTTGGAATACAAGTGAATACTACTTTTCAATTAACCCTGAAATGTGGTGCTATTTGAAAATCCCATTTCGTGAAATATTACCAGAAAAATTATAAAATATTGTTTATTTCTCCCTGTCCGACTCGACGATCATCCTCTGTCTTCCGTTTCTTCGTTTCTCGCCGGATGAGGGAGCTATTGATTCGCGAGATACCGGAGTCGATGAGATAGCCGGGAATCGCGATTCGGCCGCAGATCGCGGGAGAGAGTAACACACTTCCTCCGTGCCTAACTTTCACGACGAGATTCGCTATCCGACGAATTTTTGCTCCCGTCTCGTGTCCCGATAGCCGACGGATTTTCTTATTCGCTCGCACGCGTCGAATGGAAATCGGAGATACGTTTTCTCATCGGATCGCGGGAAACTCGATTTTCGTGTCGGATTTTTCGCTCGCGCGATTTTTCGCGGTTCAACTGCGGAGCTTAGGAAATCTTGCTTCCGGTAGACTCTTTCAAAGAACAAGATATATATCTTGGTAACATTACAATCGTTTACCCGAATAATTTCGTTCAAATAATCTTTTAAAAAACGTACACTGCTTCGTTGCTCTCAATTTTCACGGAATCGGATTTTCAACTTCAAACATTTCTCGCGATTGAATTATGGCAGTTGTTCGAACGAGTCTTAGCAGAAATGATTCTATGCACTCTTCCAAGTAAAACAATATATATATTTTTAATATTGCATAGGTTTAGACCTAGTTAAATAATTTTCAAAGCGACGAAGCCCATTGAGAAATTCATATTTCGATAAATTCATGCTTGTAACTTTCTTCGCGATTTTTCTGCCCAAATATTTCGTATGAAAAGCGATTCCATAGACCTCCTTGAACACATTTTTCTAATGCCGCAATATTTATACAAGTTTCAAAAATTTGTTAAGCCATCTCTATCGCGCGCCAATCATTATCTGCTCAGATACGTGTTTCCGGCTGCGCCGCTATCAAAGCAGATAATGTCGGCCGTGAAAAACAACGAATTAGACTCGGTAAGCAATTAACGCTAAAATTTGCTCTTATCGAGTGTCCCACGTTTTTCCTCATCCCAACGCTGTCTTCCTTTTTCCGTCTGCCATTCTTCTCCGTTTCGCTGTGCAATCGTCGCCGTCGTCCCTCCGTCGCCGCCGTCCCTCCGTCGCCGTCGTTCCTCCGTCGCCGTCCTCCACTTCCGACGACTCCTCCTGCTTCTGTGTGCCTTTTTCTGTCTCTCCTTTTCTGTCTGTCTCTTGGTCTGGGTCAGGTGCGGGTTTGGACAGTGCGCCGAGACCTGTGTATTTTTCTGTCAGCGGATTCTCCCGGCTCGCGTTCGCCGACACTGATTCGCGCGGTCTCCTTCGAGCTAATTAGCCTCTCCGGATAATGTGCCGCCGAGAACGGTATCATAGCGCGTGCGGCAACATCTTGCGCGTGATATCTGTTCAGCATTTTCTCCGTTCGATCTTGCCTCTGGTCGCTCGCGATGCTAATTGGCCGAACAATGAGGCCACACGTCGTAGGAATCGTTGTTCTCTAGCGTTCGTTATTAATTTATTTGCTCGGTCGGGCGAACGCCGATACGCCGATAAGGATATCAGTGTGCTGTGGTATTGTTCGAACAATCGGCTAATTGCCTGCTGTGTTGCCGACGCATGCGCATGCATTTGTTCGGACAGGGATGCTTAACGGTATCCCGGCGTTCTGTGTACGATGCACATTGCCGAGTTTCCGCAATTTGCAACATTTTTCGACGCTGCGCTACTTCGCGTTTTGCACTGTTCTAAGCAGATATTTTTATTCTTGCAATGGACTGCAAGGGTGCAAGAATTCTTTGTTGATAGAAACCTTGAAATGGTCTAGTTGATCTTTAGACAATACAGTGGAGGTTAACTCATTGCACTGTAATGATGAGTTGGGTTTAAGGATATTGAATAAATTTATATGGATATTGGATATATCCATTTATATGGATATTGAATATATTAAGTATGAATATTGAATATATTAAGTATGAATATTGAATATATTAAGTATAAATATTGAATATATTAAATACCAATATTGATGGCGTACGACAAACATATATGCCTTGTAGATAAGAAAGTGCCAGTATAAATGAGCCACTAATTTTGCGACAGACTTACAGCAGACATTCAAGTAACTATTGAAAGACTCGAGCATATAACATGAACTCAGACGCATCGTCGAAATTACGATTCGAATAAATATTCCCTCTTTGCATATTATTTAATTAGCATACATGTTGCACCCCCTAACTTGCTAGCTTACATCAAGGCACCGACCCTCCTACAACAAAAGGTGCTCTTAACAAGCTCCGCCGAACAATAAACATACACTGTATAAAATGAATATAATTTCGCAGTAATAATATATAACTAGACTGCGGATTTCGTGCATTTAGCTGACGCGGACAATTTTTATTTCGCATAAAAATCCGCAGTCTAAGTTGCATCAACGATGAATAAAAATAGATAAAAATGAATAAAAAATGAATAAAAAATGAATCAAAAATTGAATTAGTCATTGAATTAAATACGATGCAATGAAAATGAAATTCTACCGAGAAATTCTATGGTTCTCGCATAAAGCAAGGATGTTCCCAAAGTATGGTGTCGAGTTTTTCAAGAGGCCAGGGGGCTTTGACACAGCGATTCACGGGCTCGCGCATGTTTCATTTCAGCAGCGACCACGCCAAAGGACTGCAGCCCCACGCTGTCACCCCTGAACGCGTTCTCTAGGTCTATGGACAACTCGTCGTTATCGCGATCGGTGGAACAGCTGTCGAGCCCGTTGGAATCCGAGCCGAGAAGGAGCAAACAAAGCACACCTATCGCGGCACCTGCCGCGCATTCGCGCTCTTCTGCAACCCGAGGTGGCACGTGGGGTTCTATTTCCAGGTGAGAGCCGCCATTTTCGAGCGCGCCACGACATCGGCAAACGCGTTGCTTAATATACGAAAGCTCTGCTAGTAAATTACGAGGAAACATGGGGTGCACGATAAAATATCTCACGATTTTTCTAGCAGATTTTTCGCGATGGAAATAATTTTTTATTTAACGCTTCCGCTCGGAAATTTGTTCTCATAGCTTGCAAATGTCTGTAATATAATTGCATAAACTTGATTAAATAATGATAATATAATATATAATACATGTAATAATATATTAAATAGTATTTATTCAATATATATTTATTATTTAATATATTATCATGCGAATTTCGGACGAAGAAAGTCACATAACTATCTGCAGATTAATTAACTAAATGCTCGACAAATACGGTTGTAATATTAACAGACTATTAACAAAAACAGGATATTAACAAAGCCTTATAGACGTCTGCACTCTGCAGACGGTAGAATTTCCGATAAAACCAGCCGGGTCTGATAATATCAGTGGCGACGTCCACGGAATTAAAGCGGGATGTAGATAAGGGACAGCGAAACGGCCAGGAATAGTAATAAAATAGGGTGGCTAGGAGTGTCTGCGGAGTTTGAAAAGCGCATTTTAAATCGGGCTTTCAGAGTGTTCGCTCGTTCCCGGCATCGAAAGGCGGCAAACAACTCGAGCGGTGGGAGCGGAAGCAACGACGGCTCCGACGGCTTCGATCCATATAGATCATGGTCACCTCTTACCGAAGAAGGTTACGCAGAGAAGCTTCGTTTACTTAGAGAAGCCGCATCCGTGCCTATGGAACGGTGGAGGGCACCGACGGTGCTGGCTTGGCTGGAGGTTGCGCTCGGGATGCCGCAGTATGGTCCACGATGCGCCGAGAACGTCAAGTCCGGAAAGGTAAATATGTTTGATCAAGTTCGGCAACGTTATGCGCATATATTGCCCCCTCCAATCGGGCCACTGCTTCATTAAAATTGCGAATAACAGCATCGATTTCACCCGAGTCAACAATTACGCGCTCCTGTGCAGGAGCCTCCGTTGAAGGAGCGCATATTTTCAATTTGGCAGAAAATCGTACCGGCGCCAGATTTATTAATTAATTGTACCTGTTCCGCGAGCGTAGCCGTAAAAGTATAATTCGTACATTTTTCGAGCGTCTGCACAATTTATTTATTCCTGTTCAGTTCAGTGATTATTATTAATATTTAAAATGACGAGGCTTTGTCGTTGGGATTTTATTTGTAATAAAGAATTTAAGGTTGAGAATTGCTAGTAAATGGTACTTGCTTCGGCAGCTTGATAATGTCACGAATGGTAAGGGTTGGAAACGAGGGTGAATATTATTGCAACAAATTCTCTAGTTTCAATATTAGATATTGACTTAAAAAATGTATAAAAAATTGGAAATATCAATAATAGTGTTCCACACTAATTCGAACCGTCATTCTCAATTTTCATTCATCTGAATGGAAGAATATTTATCACAATGGAAGAACAACTATAACGCTCAGAAGACTGCCAAAGTCTACAAAGCAGCTTTGCTATATAATTAATGTAACTGCCTATTAAAATTGTGTAAAATTGTTTAGGTACTACTGGAGCTCAGCGACGCAGAATTGGAAGTCGGCTTGGGGGTGACGCACGCCCTTCACAGAAAGAAATTACGTTTAGCTATCGAAGAGCATCGACATCCGAGTCTAGTTCGATATCCATGCATTGCTCAACTAGGTCACACGTGGGTCAGCTCCGAGTGGCTGCCAGACCTTGGACTCGCACAATATTCAGAGAACTTCGCCACCAATATGGTGGACGCTCGGATGCTCGATCATCTCGGCAAAAAGGAGCTGGAGAAGCTGCTGGGCGTCTCCAGGAAGTTCCATCAAGCGAGCATCGTTCACGGCATTCATTTGCTGCGTATGCTCAACTATGATCGCCAGGTGATTTCTTTGAAATTAATCTGAAAAATAAATATGGCCGCAGATTTATGGGATATTCTTATAGAGGTCTTTTCACTTTGTCGAACGCGAAATTTTTTAAATTCTTTTTTATTTATATTTATTATTATCATTTTACTTATTTCTTTATTTTATTACATAACCTTGACATATATAGATTTTTAATATGCCAGATAAAGTAATTAATATTTTTAGTACGAGCATTGTTTTAATCAATGAAAGACACTGTTTTATTACAGCGGTGTTCTCGATAATAACTTTGCAAATGGTAATATAATTGTTAAAATACTTATAATTGTTGAAATGAGCAGCTTGGAATACCTAAATTATGTATTTCTCAGCAGTAAATTTTATCTCGATGTCTTTAGATATCTTGGGGAATTCGAATAAATTAGTTGATCTAGCGTTTAAGGAATTGTCGCGATTATTTAGCGTAGAATCCGAGGATAGCAACGCTGAAAGAACTTGTTAACCGTGTTCCCCGACAGGCGTTAGCAGTCAGAAGACACCAGTGCGAGCAGGTCGACACGGATCCTCTAGTTTGGACGAACCAGAGGTTCATCCGGTGGGCGAGGAGCATCGATCTAACTGAATACGCTGAGAACTTGAAAGGTACGTCCGTAATTACCCACGGAGAGACCGTCAAAAGGGACAAATTATTCTGGCTGTAGCTGGCCGTGATATTTGAAGAACATATCCGCCGACTCAAAAATTAGACCACTCCTGCCTTAGCCTTTGAAATCGGCGTTTCTTTTTAAAAATCCGAGGCGGATCAAATAATATCACGGCACGCGGTCTATCCATGCATAACGTAATTTTTAATGAACTTCTTCTTGGTTCGGACATGCGTAAGAACGTTCTACAAAAATGGCACTTTTCTTCGAGTTCAAAAATAATACGAGGCTGATCGCCGCGTTATACCTGAAATCGACGAAACACGTTTCGTTCGTTGAAACGAATGGAGAAAGAACGGAAGCGTCGAGTTCGCTAGCCAAAAAGTCAAGTGCCATTTTTTGTGGACGTTCTCACACAGATTCTCCGTGCGATTTGAAACGATGGGAGGACTGATTGACATCCAAAACTAGATTCGGGTGTGCACGGTGCCCTGGTCGTGCTGGAGCCATCCTTCACCGGCGACACGATGGCCACAGCCTTGGGTATTCCGCCGGCTAAACACATGATCAGACGGCACCTGACCGCTGAACTGGAATCCATCGTCGTTCCAGCAAGGTACTCAGTCTTCTATCATCCCGAGGCGACATTGGACAACGCTCACTAATCGACATAACGAGATCGACCCCGAAAACACGAATCATCGTTCTCGCGGTTCCATTTCAACTGTCCTTGCTCGAGAGACCTTATCGGGGACATTGTCCTTCGGCCGGTGATAATACGCCGCTTCGCCGTTCTGAAAAACGCTGTAGATAGCTACCAGATAGTAGCTATCAATTGGGTCGACCGGGGACGGTAGTTAACACTGACTTTAGGATACAATTGCTCTAGAAGTACAATAGAAATTCTTAAAGATGTCGCTTTTAGAAGAAATACTTCTAAAATACATACATGATTTTATACGTCGTCACAATAATTTTTCATTTACCTTGCTCGTAACATTTTTCGTCACTAGATTCATCTTAACACGCCTTTGCAATTTTTAGAACTTCTGAGCTTAACTTTAACATACCCTAAAGGACTTTTCCCTTTCTATATATATTTATTTAAACATACGGCCTACAAGTCACACCTGCGTCCGATTACTTTCGGAAGCGACTGTACGTCTCCCAAACGTCACTTTCCATCACGCTTAGCTCGCGTTACTGTCGTCTCCAATCCACCCAAATCACGGCAGCAGCGAAAACATCGCGAAACGATCGCTCCGCAAAGTAACTGCAACAAGTCGGACGTGTTCGATGCATGTCCCGATATTCTCTCGAGCTCGGGCCACGCAACAGGTTACTTCAAACAGATTTCGTGTTGGTTCGAGCACCGACGTCGCAGTTTGTCGATAAAACCGGTTAACAGTCGCACTCCAGTTCGATGAAGGCACCGTTTGCGGCGCGCGGACGACCTTCGGACACATGTGTAAAGTTTTCGCGAGCCCTCCTTTTTTAACGATCTTCTCTAGCCAGAGCTATCGTAGGGAACGTTCTTTGAGTCGCTGTCAATTATTTCCGTCGCCGAGGACACCGTCGAGACGTTGCTTCCGGTCACGCAACTCGCAGGGAGTGCTCGTCGGCGAGCACCGAGCTCCGCGATACACGCTCGCGTTAGCTTCGAAGGCGTTCTTATTGTATAAAGTCGGGACAGGTCTCGATCTTTTCAGGGTTTCTACTTCGGACGTATCGCAACGGTCGCGACCGTATATCAGTATATCGTGTCCCGAGATCTGTAAATATTATAGCAAACCGGCAAGCTTCTACTACTAGTCCGCATCGGTGTCGTTTAAGAGGACGCGTCCTTAACGGCGGGAGATTGTAAATAGTCGAGCAGAGTTATTGCTCGCAAGAGAAAAGAGCACGTGTATTCGAGAGTACGGTGTTCCCTCGTTAAAAGCACGCGCCTTATATTTGTCGCTACGGAGCTAAGATTAAACAACGAGAATTGTTGAAATGCACTCCGCAATCCGAAGAACCGATTTCGGTAGATTGATTTATAGTGATCCAGACTCGCTGTCCTACTCGGTGACCTTCTAATCGGCTTAACTTTACTTTAGGGGTCCACAAATTTTTGTTTCTTTTGCGGATGTTCCCGTAGATTTTGTCGAGGGGACTCCGAAATATCAAGTTTCAAGGCGCGGAAAATATTGGTTCAAAAGTTAATTAACTCCGTAGCGTGCGAGGGACAAAAATATGAAGTCCAAATATTCTTGTATAACGTTATCAGATCTTGTCCAATTATTATATGCTTATATGTACGTATATGTTAACTATATATAATCTTGTTCTCTGTAAACAAATGTAATAGCACTTGGAATGACAGTGTTTTTAATGAAATAACAGTATTTTAATTTTCATTTTTCGTCGACAATGTTGTCGTTCGGCCGCATAAAACTGTCCAATGCGATCCAAAACACAGAAACTCTTCAGACTCTTCTAATATAACAAACAACAAATTAGAAACAATTTCAATCTCAGGATATTTCGCACCGTTTCCGAGATATGTTGACTTGAAGTTGACAATAATCGAGCACCGCCTAAAAAATGATCAATATTCCCTTACTTATTGCATAACATATATGTATAAATAAGCATATAATAATCGGACGAGATCTGACATTGTTATACGACAATATTCGGAGTTTATATTTCGTCTAACGAGGCAACACTGTACCGTATACGAGAACCGAGCTAGTCGGGATCGCCACGAAAGGTCGTAGCTCGTCACAGAGTACACAAGTTCATTCAGACATCGACATCAGACATCAGACGCGTCACGAAGGTCTCGTAGAGCGCTATAGTGACGAGCGCATGATCGAATGATCGATTCGCAGTGAGGTAACTGTACACGCAGGGTCCCGGCAACCCCGACCGACGACGGCGCCGATCAACGCCAACCGAACGGTCGGGGTCGCTTTGGACCCGGAGGTCGTAGCCTAAGTACTCATCCGTAATACACACGCCATACTTGGATATATCGGGAATACACACACGTAAATACAGTACAGTACAGTCGACATAATGTACATATACAAACATACCCGGATGAAATGGTTCTTGAAACATTGTACTCGGCACCGCAGCAAATTCGCTGGGTCTGCAGTCCACTCGATCGCGGATCCATCGGTAATGTCTTTCATAGCTGAGCCGTAGCCCACAGCTGCCGCCTGCACTGCACTGCGCTATGTACAGCACATGTTACTATTAGTAATCCTGGTGTGATCCGTGGCCGAAATCTTCGCCGTGCTACGGGAAGTGCTATGAGAAGCCTTCCGGCCGGAGAGCTTCGGGATCTCTCGAGGACCATCCCCTAAATTCTAGCCGAGCGCCGTCGATTCTGATCCTACGTTGCCTCTGTCAGATATAAAAAAGAAATGTTCTATGTTTAGATAAACAATGTATATGTCCATTTCTGCATTTCGTTTCTTTAATATCTTGAATTTATTATTGGTAGACTTCTTCAACCGACTAAAAATTAGGACGAAGGAAAAGATGAATATTGAATGTAGAATGTTGCTTACAAATTTGAAGAATTTGTTAGATATAGATCTATAGAATTACTTAATTATAACAACTTTATAAATTATAATAGATCTATAGAATTACTTAATTATAACAACTTTATAAATTATAATAGATTCGTCTTCTGAGATAAACAGAGGAGGCTAGAGGCAAAGTAAAATGGCAGAAGTCTCCCAAGTCGCAACAGTTGTGGACAGCTCTACTCATTGGATGGTCCCAAAGCGAAGCATAGACGCTAGTAAAATTTTCAGTGATTCCTCATCGCCTGAGACAATTTGTTAGGATTAATTGTATAGTCGATCAGCTCGGTTGATAAAGTGGAGAAAGTGGATTGGAACGAGACAGACGGTCGTCGCGTTTGCTCGAGCCTAACCATGGATTACACCAGTATGCATTATGGTTCCTTTTACCTTTTTCTGATTTGCCAACTTTGATATTTACATTTTTGACTGTTCGGTGTTTATTCCAATTGATCAGCCGGCCCCGATGCGACTCGGTCGATCCCACGCGGACGATCCTGCGCATCCGGTGTCCGGCGACCATCATATATTCATTCTTCTACATATATCAATGGTGCACAAAATGCTTGTGTATGTATATTTATGTTGTAACTAGATATTCATTATGATCAATCTGGTCCTAACGTCGAGCACTTGCAGCGAGCCTTCGGTATCAAACGTTGTCGATCACGATAGATTTTGTGTGCCAAAACGATGTTCAACCGAACCTCCCTTCACCATCCCCTGCACTGTTTTCTGTTCTACGGTGAACCTGTGTCGACCTTGACATAACCTGACCACCTCCGAAAACGTATCAGTGTCACTCCTCTTACATTATTACCCCGTTTCGTTTTTTAAACAGTTACTTTTACGATGTAATCTCGTTGTCATATTATCATGTCCTTAGAATAGAGATCCTGAGAGTAGATCAATCACGTTTTAATGGACCATGTTGAATCTTTTGAGCTTTTTTATACTTTTTTCACTTTGAAGTTACGAATAGATTATTGCAATTTATTAATTATTCGAACCTTTTGATATTTTTCATAATTTCGATTTTAATGTAGAGGACAGAGGCGTATCAGAGATAGCGATCTGACCTTGTCTGACAAATTTCGAAGCTTCCGTCAATATCACTGCGCAGACGTGATATTTCTAACTGCAAAAATTTAGAGATCGACTAAAACTATGTCAGAAAGGTACGAGCGACGCGGCAATCGATGTAATAAAAAGAAGATTGTTACAATATTTATTGACCCCCTTCTCCTGTGCACAGTACATATCAAGGATTCAACATGGTCCTTTCGATTCCAGACTTGGGCGTTAATCTCCATTAAAATTATCACTTTGACTCGATTCATAGTAATAGTTAAGAACCGGCTTCACTGGAAAGATAATTTCAACCCAAGACGGTGATCTATACAATTAACTATGATCGAGAGTATTTAATCCTTTATATATCAATTTCTCCAAACAAATTTGTTTTTCTTTTGTCAATTTTTGTCAAAATTTATGTCAATTTTAATTAGTTCAATTTAAACTTGGAAAATTCAATTTTCACTTAACAAATTGAATTTTAACATATCGAATTCAATGTTAGTTGAACATCGACCCGGGTCAAGATGAACCCAGGCCCAGGTTAAATCGGTGATTAACTGGCCCAGCTCTGGCTTGTCCCACTCCTCCGGTACACCAGTAACTAGCAAACTATTCCGTGAATTCGCACCCCATCCGAGAGCACCCCACGCCCCTTCACGAAAGGGCACTCGAGCTCGACGGAGACAGAAGGTGAAAAGACCTCTTGACGATAGAAAAGAGGTTCGCTGCAAACTGTGCCGAACGTGTGTGTGTCCGCGGTGTCACCAAAGGTGTGTGCATATAAGCGGTCAGGGGTGCGTGTACGCAGAAAGGCGTGCATGAAGCGTGGTGTGCGTGTGCGTAGAAGTCAGCTGGAGGTGGTCCCGAGGAACAGCAGCGGTGGTGGTCGTCCGATGAGCACCGTGAGCGCAGGGGGTAGCCTCGGTCGTGGAAGCAGGGCGCTGCACCTACAGCATCATCAGAGCTCCCTCTCGGCCCTGCACATGACGGCTAATCACACTGGCACGGTCGATAGACGCAGATCCAGCCTCAGGGTAACGTACCGTATAGATTTACCCCACCTGGTCCATACACGACTGCACCGGGTACTCGTCGGTACTCCTTTCTTCTTAGCGTACTTCTGTTCTTCGGTCTATCTCTTCAACTTGCACGGGGTACGAGCAATTCTTGGCAGATCGCTTCTATCGCTGCGATACAAACTTAGAGTAGCCTTCCGTGATCGATCTTAACAAGTACTTTCGATGGACCTCGGAGAGAATTTCTGCTCTTTTTGGGCCTTTTCTAATGCCAGGAGCAGAGCTTCTCATTACTGACTGGAATAAAGAGCTTATCTTCAATTTTTCTTCGGGGTTGTTGATGATAGTAGCTTCCACAGGCGGGTATGTTTAACGGATTATTTAGAAGCACTTGAAATAGAATTCATGGTCGTGATAGGCTATTTTTAATGACTTAGGGGTAGAGTATATAGCTTGATTCAGTTATTACTGTCAGCGCGAATCGTCAGCTTCTTTTCCTCCAGTTTAACCCTTTGCAATCGACTGGCGATAATATGGCACCACTAAAAATTGTCGCATCACGTTTTTAAATAATTTTAATGTTATCAAATTTGTTTACGTTTGAAAGAAAGGGAAGTACTGTAGTCAGGCGAACTATTTTCGATTTCGAGTTAAAATGGCTCCGACTGCGGAGGGTTAATTTAGCATTACTGATGCTAGCAGCTACCATGACGAACTCAATCTCTAAAAAGTACTTTGGATGGACCTGAAAGGAATTTACGCTCTTGGCAGGCTCAGTTTGAACATTTAACGAGGATTAGGGTATGCAGCTTCTTTTAACCCCTTGTCGTACCATTTGTTTTACTATTACAGTAATTAGAACTTTCTCGATCGCGATAATTTCTTCAAAGAAAAAGAAAGTTTATATTTATCGCGCGTTTACATCTACTCGAATGTTTAAATATTGACGAGAAGAGAATAGCATTTGATTCTGACTTAATGAATAAAATAAAAATAAAATAAATAAAATAGATAAAATATATACTGTTATAAAAAAATAAAAATCTCCGTAGATTTAATTACCCTATAATAACAGAAATGTTTAACGAGGTCCATCTAAGAAATACTTCGGAGATACTTGGAAGATAATTCTAATACAATAATCAGGAGCAGGGGTGTTTTATCGTTACCGACTTTTCCTCCAGTTAGAATGAAACTATGATTCTCAGTTCGGTAGAAAATTCTGGGAAACGGTTCTAACGCTTTATTTCAGAAAATAGGAGGCACATTTTTCCGTTTAGTTGCCACTGCACAGGACACAGAACTAGCCTAACCAGTCGACAATGTTGCTCACACGCTGCTAAACAATTGAACAAGCCCCCGCGGACGCATAAAAATACGACTAATTTTTATTGATTTCAGTAGTTGTCTATGGAGTGGTACTTTTCAAAGAAATCGCCAGATATGAGAACGAAGGGGCGTCAGATAGATGACGGTCCGAAACGTAACGGGGTCTTGAGTAACAGAATAAATATTTAAGACCGTGACTCGATCGGCTAGAAACTAAAGTAAGCGGGATTGCCGCAGTAATAGGTAAATATTCCAGAATTCGACCACTTGTGGAAGCAATCTGCCTCGAATAACAAACCAAGTGTCTGTCACCGCTAACGTCATGGATGACTTCTCCCACTTTGAATCACCGTTTGCATAACATCTCGAGACACCACGCGGAAAGCCGCCGCTCTGGCATCACTTATATCTACCACCGTGTGTCGCACATTGTTTCTCGATGGTCGCTCGAGCGAGATATATCGCATTCGATCGTGCCGGCGACACCGATTCCCGAAACTCGGCGACGTCGCTCGAGCCACCATCCCCCGAAGGGACTCTTTTACACCATGCACCTTTCTCCGAGCTATCTCCGAGTCGGTCTCTCTCTCTCTCTCTCTCTTTCTCTCTCGTCATATTTCATTTCTTGTAAATATATAAGCTCGTCTTTCTGCCTTTCTGTTTCGTTTCTCATTCGCACGACTTGCATGGCATCGCTTAGGCGAGGACGCTCGCGCAGCACGCGCGCGCGCCAGAACGCTCCGTGAAAAGAGAAAACAAGCTGAATACACACTGTTCTCCTATCTCGATGCATCCTGAACTCGCTTGACCCTTACCGAGCGGAGGGCGCGATCCCTTTGCGAGCGATCCCCGCGATCGCGACCGAGCGCGTTGCGTCGTCCCAAATCAACGATTAAAAACCGAACGAAGGATCCTCGAGAGTCGCACAGACACTTCCATGTTTCTCAGGTATGGTATTCAGTTTACCGAGATAGAATATTTTTCTAACGTTATGTTTCGAGCGCGTAACGCGCGGCCATAACCGCAACGGGATCGAACCTCCGCGCGGCAAGGGTCGCAAGCTGTGAGCTATGAGCTCGGACCTAACGTTAATCATTGTCCCTGCATCCTGTGGATCGTCGCAGACCTGCAGTCTTCTTTACTTGAAAAAGGTTCGGTATATATGTATATATTATATATATACGTACATGTATCTAGATCTATATTAATCCATCGTTTCTTTCGCCTACGTCTCTGTACATTACTCTACCGCCGTTGCACCGGCCGCGGTGCTAACGAGTCCTGGCTGCGCTCGAAGTTTCCTCGACGGAGTTCGCCACCGGCCACGAAAAAGCGAGGAGTTCGCCCGCGAAGTCGCCGAACGCCGCGGCGAACGTCCCTCCGGAAACTTCGATGTTGATTCTTCGGAGCGTGCAACGCCGACGACGGATCGATGCTCTCTCTCTTTTTCAATCGTTGATTAATAATCGTTGAATAATAATCGTTGACTAATCGTTGACTAATCGTTTATTAATCGCAAATTACGCCGGTGCTAAGATCAAATTACTTCCCGATGAAATAACCGATCGACAATCCGTTTGAATTTCATCAAATCTCCGCAGATTTAGATTTTCTATTCCCAGCTATATTTATCCGCGACTTCGCCTTTATATATTTATATATCAAATCGTTCGTAAGAACTGTGAATATACGTCTAGAAATAATCGAGCGCAGTATTCTCTTGAGATCGTATTAAAATTCTTAGCAGAAGGTTAAACGCGTTGTTAAATGTATCGGAACGTACAGGCGGCGCTGAAGCATGCGCGATTCAATTAGCACTGTTTAAGAAATTGTACAGAAGCGAGGAGATTCAATTCTAACGAAATCGAGCTTCGTTCGAGCGACACGTAGAGATAACTCGAGATCTAGCTTAGGGAAACGCGCGCGTCACGAAACGCGGTCGGAAGAACGCGATCCAGCGTCGCGTTGCAGGCTCCAGGTTTTCGTAGAGACATAGTAGTTACTCATCGTTATCTTAGATCATCCTGCAATACGGCGAGACATCCTCGCCGCGGGAACGCCTCGAGGATGTCTCCTCGTCGACAACCAACGCCGGCGCGTCGACGGAGCGTCGAGCATCCGCCGAACGAATTCGAGTTAATTAATTGTTAATCGTACGCGTTCGACGCTGCGCGGACGCGTCGGCGGCCCTCACGAATTTCGATCACTATTGTACGGACCTCGGAAATACGGACGACGAAGACGGGCGTGTTCGATCGCGCAGCAATGGCGTCCGAGTTCGCGAGATTCGTCCCCCACGATTCTAGATAATTACGAGTTCTCCGATTCGCGTTGAACGCCTCGAGACGTTTGATAGACAAGACTGAGATCGGGCCTGCGGTGACGCAACGCCCTTTCCAGCCTAGGAAATTACGCGACTTATAAATCCTTCTACTTCCCGAGCTGTCTACTTGTAAATCTTGTAAACCCTCGTTTCTTCCCGGCGGTCGCAGCGACGGCCGCCGAAGAACATGATTCACGAGCTTAACTTGTTAGTCAAATTCCTAGGGAAATCTGGTTGGTATTCTGCGCTCGTAACTCGTCGATCCTCCGAACGACATCTTTCTATTCGCTCAACTTCAACACCATTTCATCAGTTTTCGTTTAGTTACCGTGTTAATTTTCAATCGAACGACGGAGTAGGAAAAGAAAGATTAATTAATAAGAAACGCGTCGAAACGATTTCATTTTTACTTTTATTCGATAAGGAGCGTCCCTATGACGCAGAGAATTTGTCCATGTTCGTTCGGTGTTCGGTGACTCGGGATTCTCTTTCGTTTCTCGGCAATTAGTTGGAGCTTATTATTTGTTAATAAAAATATATATTATTATTCATCACCGGGTGATCGGTGAATTACGAGCGGACGATCGCGACCCCTAGTAGTCCTCGACTATATTTTCCTCGAAAGGGCTGACTGTATCGCCGCCGTACTGTAAACACTTGTACATAAAGGTTAAAGGGCAAGATCGGAAAAATCGCGCCAACTTGCCACCTTCCAATGTATGTTAATCGGAGAGTGTCCCGTTCCCAAAGGGTATTACATTTAATTGTAGTGAATGCCGCGTTGAAACGGATTGCCCGCAGACGCTCGATTTCTAGCCACCTAAAGACTAATTATAATAATAACGATGACGATGCCATTGTGTAAATATATAAACTGATGATTTCAATGTGGAAGTCACGGTGTGGGTTCTTAATCGACCTTGTTTCGTCCTTTACTAGTTGTCGTGGAAGAGCTCACAGGTATGCGCACATCATCATCTACTTGGCGTATCATCCTGCGTGTTTCGTCGTGGTTACCCGCCGATCCCTGCTCGGTAGACGTGTTCGACACCTTATTCCGAGTGCCTCCAATCTGTCAGCATCATCGAAATTGGCTGACCCGAGTCTTCCTGTCTATTTCCGCCGATAGAGATTGTCGTTAACGATTGTGATTATCGTTAATCACGAATTGCCGGCTTCAGCCAGTTTCGATGAATTCGATCAGCTTAACCCTTCTTCAACCCCCGCTTTAGAACGAGTACTACCAGTCCCAATATCGAACCATTGTTTGAGTTTTCTTTAGTGTATGGAGAATGCTTTGTTGTGTTGAAACCGATCACCTGATTTTACATTTTTATGCAGCAGTCCTTTGCTTTTTGTTCGCGCTGCTGAATCATCGTACCAACTCGTCGCGATCTCCTCGTTTCTCGGATCGATGGATCCTGGAAATCCTTCGCTAGACGTTTACTTGCACGCGCATTTCGAACACAGAATCGCAGTCGCGCGAAATTTCGATCTCGCCTCGACCAATCGGAAAAGAAGACGTTCGAAATGCAATTTTTGTCGAACTCTGAATGCATCGTGCTTGTCATTCGATCGATTCATGGACTTGTTTTTCCAATTTCAATTTTCTGTAATTATTTTCTAGAGGCAGTCTTTAACATTCTTTGTTTTACCGAAATCATGATATAATCATCTCGAAGAATCAGTTTCTAGTCACACGGTCGATCATTCTTTACTACCCACCATTTTGCATCGATCCTATTTCTACTCGAGGAACCCAAACCGCATGAGAAATCATAGTCGTTCGTCCAGAAATTTCCTCTATCGGATCATCACTTCCTCCGGGACCTATAGTTACATTAGTCGACAAGGTACACCGAACTCGAGCAACTATATAAAACAAGATATTAAGACTGTCAATTTTGGTATAGTTGTTTTATTGGGACAAGAGATCCAACTGTTAAAAGAAGTTTCTATAAAATCCTATCAACATTTCGATCTTACAGACGCGAACTGTATACTTGAAAGTACCTCAGCCAATTTTTCCAGAATTTTTCTGACGGTCTTCGATCTCTCTATATTTTAATATATATATTAATAAAATTCCTTATTAAATCTAGATCAAATCCTAAACCAATCCCTAACAAACAATCCTCCTAGTAGACAAAGTGTCCAGTAGCTAAGCCACAACACCTCCGCCAAAGCTATTGTCACGAGTTCGCTGGATCTGGTCGTTAACCTTCCTCGTTCAAGCCCACAGACTAATCTCCGAACGTGATTCCACAGGGATCTCTAAGTCGAGCCTTCGGTCTGCGACCCAGGAGCGAGAAGGCCTCCCCTTCGTCCTCCTCGGACACCGGAAGTCTAGCGAGTCAGTACATGAGCAGCGCCCGGAGTAACTCGCCGCCGCCCCCGCAGCTTCCTCCGAGGCCGATCACCGGGAACAAGAGGCACCGCAGGGTGAAGAGCATCGGAGACATCGACTACATAACGAGCGCGGCGGTCAGCACCCCCGTTTGACAGGAGGGCAGGCCCCAGCACTCGGGGCCTTACCGGAGCCTCAGCGAGCGAGGATACTCGTCGACGTACTCCTCGCAGTACGGCTCCTATTCCGGATACAGCAACATACTTCCTCCAGGCGACCAGTACCAATATCAGCAGACCAGCAATTATTATCAGCTGAAGGGCGGCTATTACTCGCCCCAGAGCACCGGACCCCCTTTCCCAGGTGTACAGAGGTACGGCAGCCTGGTAGAGGAAGCCTGGCCCTGCTCCACCAAGGACGATCCCTCCGGTAATCCGAAGGCCAACCCTAGGACCTACCTGGCCTAGGCCGAGTCGCTGGGTCGGAGATGAAATAGCGACTTTCCTTGAATTGCTCGACAGAGAATCGTGGGAATTTTTAATTCGCGTTTTATCAATGAGTTTTCGGTTATTTTGGAATTGTCGACTTCGAATGTTCTTAGACGGTAACGTCTTGTTATTATTGTTAATAGATGGCGGATTTTATGCGGTTAAAACGGCAATCGATTACTGGAAGAAATAATATAACCTCCGGGAACAACGTGGATTCCTCTGATCAACATGGCGGACGATATGGCACTCGAGAGCATTGGTTTTTGGAGAAGAAGAGTCTAGCATAGCTACTTCGTTTCCTTCTCTATTTATTCGATAATACCGAAGAGAGGAACGTTCACTGAATTCGTAGGCTCTGGTCGACAGGTCCGCCATCTTGAAGAGATTAACCATTAACAGGCCAACTATTAGTTCGACTATTAATTTAACCATTAGTTTAACTATTAGTTTAACCATTATTTTAACCATTAGTTTAACGATTAATTCAACCGGCTCTCTTCGAGCTGGTTTCTAAAATATAGCAATTCAAGGAAAATCGCTGTTTCATGTTCGATCCGGGGATTTACGGAGCAAACTGTGTAGTCTGGAGGATGTAACGGAGCATATTGCCGTAGCCTAGGTTCGGTATAGTTAAGAAGGATCGCCGCGATGACTGTCGAATCAACGAAGAAGACGAACGAGGCTCGAGTTTTCTCGTTGACATTTTCTCTGGCGTGAGATTATGTACTTCACTTAATCGCAATCTTCCAATCGATACTCCACGAGAAAGAAACCTCCGGTCATCTTCTTCGAAACACTGGAAATTGATCTGGATTTAACGTTAACGATCATCCGGTGAGTTCGCGATCAGACTTTTGTACCTGCGTCAACCAGAAGCCCCGAGTTCGCGTTTGCGAGCCGTGGATTATCGAATCGCAGAACGTTTTGCGACCGTCTGGACCAGTTTCGTATCAGTTAAGAGACGTAGACGTAGAGGAAAGACTGTTACCAGTAGCATCGACGGTAGGAAGATAATCGAGCAGAGATCTACGACGAAATACGCTACCCTAATCACGGTCGAATCGGTCGACGACCTTGAATTCGCAAAGATCGCGGCTACAAGACAATTAGCCGATAGTATTAGGCGATAGTATTAGGTTTACGGGAAAGTTCTGTCCTATAATGTCCGATAATCATTGCAGGTTTCAATAAGTATGTTCATTTGAGACGTATATTTTTCAAAAATGATATTTACAAATTGCCATCACGCTGGCAAGACGTCATAAATAACGACGGAAATTATATTGTACAATAACTATTATTAAATGCATGAAAAATTTATTATATTCCTTCACTTCGCAAACGGACAGAGCTATCCGATAGACCTAATACAATCGCGCGATCACGAAGACACCGGCCGATCGACCTAGACGTACACGTTCTACTGGAATTGCTGCCAAATCGTGAGAATCAAAGACACCGCGTCTGCCCGAACCTGCAACGAACCCACGACCAAGCGGAATCGAAAGATCCTAATTATCGCACCAGAGTTTCGTTGTCTGTGATCAAAGATCGAAGTCGCGACGACCGATTAGGCGAGGCTGCGCGTAACACTTAACTATGATTCGACGACGACGACGACTACTACTACTACCGATGGACACGCGATCGCTCGGAGATCGAGGAGTTAGGCGATCGTTTCGTCGATATTGTACGATCGATTAGGGCGACGTTGATCATCGCCCGTCGATCACGGTGGAAGTGGACTGGGGCTTCCATTGGTGTTCAGCGAGGAACACGGGGAACTGTTCGGATCGGCAACCAACAAACATTCCAAGTCGCTGTTTCCCGGCCATTGGCAGAGTTCGAATATAGGCGGAGACCTGTTCCGCATTGTCGACGAGATAGGCTAGGACGAAACCCGAGACCAAGCTAACCAAGAACCGTGTAATCAGCAAACCTTCGCGATCTATACTATTATAACGTACCGACGATCCCGCCCGGGGTCCGTCCAGGACCCCGAATAGCTCTTTCCTTTCTCCACCCCTCGCCCCCTCGTTATGTTTTTCTACGTTCGCGATATTTGTACATATCTGTACCAAACGTGTAAGAAAAACGCGGTTTCCCTTCGAACGCACACGCTGAGGACAACGATTGAGGAGCGCGAAGCGAGAACGATCCTTGCCCGAACGACGATTTCTCTCTTTCCTTTAACGAAATCAATCTTCGAGAGAGCCCCGTCGAGATCGTCGACGGTTCTCACGCGTCGCGAATGGACAAAATACGTTCAGATCCTTCGACGTAGCTTAGCGAAATCATGGTTTTTACGAGCATGTAACGTTGTATTTGTATCGTAAGAAGCTCCGCCGCTGTTCTGGACTTTGCGAGGGAATTATTTAGGAGAGATTCGAGGCGTGTTTCCGGAGCTTTTACGGCGATTCGTCGACGAGGATCGTGCTTCACTGTGGACCCCTCAATTCGACGCATGAGTCGTCGCAACGATGAGAGCGTCTCGTCGGAGATCATTATTTTTCTTCGGTCGCGTTCGATGTTGCGCGAGCTGTAATTAATTGTGCAACTCGGGGAGACGAGCATGCACGAGATCGGTCGACGATGCGTTTATGCGAGCCGATATTAATTGTCAGAACACGTCTGGACGATGCAGTATCGTCGGGTATCAAATGATGCAGCGCGATCTACCGATCCGAGGACCGCGTCCCAATCACGGCGTAATTGAGGTTGTATTGGACAGAGTCTTGATCGGTTTCCTTGAGCGTTTATTTTGTTGTAGATAATAAAACAGCCCCGTGTAATTGAATATTTATTGGTAGGCGAGAAATTCGTATTTATGCTTGGCGGTAATTTATTTCGATCGTCGCTTGACGATGGTTCAGTATTATCGTCGTTTGTCGCGGCTAAACGACGGATCAATACTCTCCCGAGTGAAACTATTTTTCTCTTGTTCTTTGTTTTTATCTCGTTCTCCTTTTTTTTTTTTACAAACCTAAGTAATTTATTCGGATAAATTAGTTTAGGCGCTCTAATTTATTTGGCGTGCGCGCGGCACGAGTCGGAAGGAAGATCGACGAGAGGATTGGGATCGACGAGAGATCCGCGTCCGATCCTCGACGTTTCGTGATCGTCTAAGGTATTTTACAGGAGCAATTGTAACATTCGCTTGTGGATGTCTAACTGATAAACGCGACCAAATGATCGAAAGAAACATTGTAAATGTGCTCAGTATCGTCTGTATATATTTGTGTGAGTTGTAATCTAAATATCTGGGAGAAATGAAATAAATGAATGCCTTTACTTCTGTGGAACGCGGATGTCGCTTCCGTTCTCGCCATACTTACCCCTAATCGCGGCAGCTGTTGTCGTAAAGAAAGCTCATTATTCTCGTTTCGAATAGTTAATGGTAATTGCATTTGCTTATTTTTATTATTATTTTAAGCGTCCACTGTAAATACTTGGAAATATAAAAGTCGAACATAGAAAATCATACTAATGTTAAATATGCAGTAGAATTTCTTTTTTGCAACGCTAATATACAAGAGTTTGTTCTTGAAATATTATACAATTTTGCAGGAAAATCTGAGCTTCGTTTCTCGATCATCGAATATTCTAGCAATTTAAATATTGTCAAAATATTTACCATAAATATTACCAAAAAAACTGCACTCACGTTTTATAGATTAAAATAAAAATTGAAAATTGATTTTCGAACAAATTAGCGAACAACCACAAGATTGTATAATATAAGCATGTTAAATAAAAAATGTAGCGTAGAATCCATTTCTGCATTATCGACCTTGAGTCTGCATTCTCTTCAGTTGGTAAAATATCGCAGTCGGTAAAATAAGTATGATATTTTATTCGATCTGACTTAATCGATATTATTTCATGTCACATCTAAACCACTATACCTACACAATTACCATCTATCGATAATTATGGCGAATAGTTTCAACATTTTTCCACTTTTGTATCGACGCTATACTTACATTTATTACAACTCGACTATAGCGGTGACTAAATAAACCATAATGTTCTTTTAAATAATATCTTGCATTAGAAAAGAAGCAGCGGCTCTTCAACGATTCCTTAAGAAATTATTATTAATTTTCAACTTTAAAAGAACTATTATATTTTAAAAAACTGAAAATCCAAAACAGTTTTCCTGATCTACTGTATTCATATTTCATACGACTCAATGCATTTTATGCAATGCAATTGAGTCTCCTTCGTCATACAACAATTTTAACAATTCTTTACCTATAATTAAATTCAGTAATATCAAAATTATTTTGCAACAAGACATAACAATTTTTAACGATGCCTTAAAGTCGTCGCACAAGCGCGAAGATGTTTAATTAATCCGTCTTTAATTAATTACAGGGCGAAGAACTGCACCGGAAGCTAAGGGTTTGCTAAAAATTCCAAATACGGTGCGGCGGACATCGTTCCAACTCTTTCGACGCTTCATAGGGTGTGCAACGGGACTCTCGTTCCTTTTTTTTCCGGCCTCGAGGGAAATCTGAGGTCGAGCTGGGGAAAAAGGGGTTGGGAAAAGGCTAAAGGTGGCGCAAGGGAACGCCGCGCGGAAATCGCAGGACAGTGGTCGCTTATTTGAAGTCAGGTGACAAGCTCGTAGCCCGATTCGATTGTGTCCGTTGGTTACTCTTTCATCGGGTTCCTCCGCGCTGGGAATTTTAGATTTGATTACAAAACGCGTCCTCCCGTCCACCCCCGCCATCGGCACCGTCTCCTACACGTCCGCCGCGATCGAGCTTTCGCCCTTGCAGCTAGCGATGGCAACGACACCCCCGCATGCAACCCCTTGAATTCGCTCCGGTAACTGTACAAACCCCATTCCCATTAAACAGCGTACTTCAACGAACACGTTACTGAAATTATTAAATTTTACTCAAATTACTTAACTCATTTTTTATTTAATTATTTAACTAAATTTCATTAATTTGCGAAAATTGAAAATAAATGGCAACGATGTCAGACAATTTTTCCAATAAACTTTACAGTAAAATGTAATATAAGAACTTAACTATTATTTATTAATTCCTGATAATAAATTATTTAACTCTATAAATTTGCAAAAATTGAACGTTTTAATATTGCTAAACTCTCCGTCTAAAGCGAAGTAAAAATGTATTTCCACTTTTAACTATTTTAATACGTGAAAAATGGTATAAAAATATAAATTTTCCTAATTTCTTTACAGTTTTGTAAACGATTTGTTACCATTTTTGTCATAAAATCTGCAGTCTATTTATTACTGATAATTGCAAATTAACGCAGCCGTGAATCGCGCTTTGACACCCAAAGTAGAGAAGGGTAAGAAAATTGCCGGCTTGCAAAACTAACAATTCGCAGAACAGGGTAGCCGAGGGTCGTCGCCATCGCTAGTTTCAACCGCGTCCGCAACCCCGTTCCGGCTGCACCGATGAAAAACTCTTGTTGCTCGATCGCGACGGAATTATTGGCCGGCCGTGCTTATTTATGGCGTTCATTTTCCTGGAGATTGCAGGAGAGGACGGTCCCGGTCTCTCTCGCACGGGCTCGATTTTTTTGCGGGAGCACGTCGATCCGCGATTTACGGCGTGTCAGCTGAGAGGTGAACAGGACGTTGATAACGACGACACATTGACGTGGAGGATCGCCGGGCCCGATCCTCTCGCGACGAAATTAATTCCCGCGGTCCTTGCGATCGTCCCAAGAATCGAAAGCTTCCGGGGAAAAACTGCGCCCCCGTCTGCGCGGGGGGTAGCTCGAGAGTAACGATTGTCTCTGCGCCAGATCGCGTGCACGCGTTCATCGGTAAATTTCCCGACGATTTCATCGCTGGAAAATCTGGATAGCCTTCGCCGGCTCTGGAAAATCTCCGCGCGGTCATCAATAACAATTCTTGTTCGAATGCAAATCGAGCCTGGCTCGTTGCGATTAATTAAAGAAATAAAATTTGATTCGGATCTCGCTCCTGATCTTCTCCACGTACATTGTAAAATAAATAACAATAATGTTGGACATTTTTAGGATTTTTAAACTTCTAACAGTGTCGATTTGAAGTTAAGATAATTTTTTAAAGTTAAGATTTGCTTTGTAATTTTTCTATTGTCCTTACTGATGTCTCTGACAGGTTTCCTTTTTATTAGACAAAGGCCGTGGTTTAATGACGATGTCGGTAGGCTATATATTTTCAGATGTAAGGTTTGTAATTTTCGAGGTTGGGTGACAGAAGCATTCTTTTTTGCGAAGGCCGTGACAGCAGGAGGCTGCGGGGATGTACGGGAACGATTAATCATCCCTGGATGACTTCCTGTCGCGACGAACGCAGTCGCTGCATTATACATGATCGCTGTTTTAAATGGGATTAACATGGGATTTGTAGAATTTAGCGGCATATGCTGTCTGCTGGTGGGTCAGCACATGATGCTGCTATGAAGTAGGTATTAATATACAGAGAATAAAAATCGCAGAATGTTCCTAGCAGCAGAAAATCATTCTAAAAGCGTTCAAAATTCATAAAAAAATCCAGTGAATAAAAATGCATAATATGCAACAAATAACTAACGCTCTATTTATTAAAATAAAGAAATAACGCTCTATTTATCAAAATAAAGAAATAACGCTATATTTATTAAAATAAAGAAATAACGCTATATTTATCAAAATAAAGAAATAACGCTCTATTTATCAAAATAAAAAATAAAGCTCTATTTATCAAAACAAATAAATAACTATAGAATGAACGAACGAGCAAATAATAGACCCATCCGCAGTGTCTTTTCAAGCAATGAATTAGCAGATTACTATGTCGACGATATCGCAATAATCGTGCGTGTAATATACGCGGAACGATACGTCCGTTTACCCCTTTATGCTCGTCGAAAAAAATTAGTACCAGCCGTAACTATTCTAAGGCGCGAGAATGAACGGTCACGCATAATAAAGTCCAGCTTACAGCCGAGGACTTTACGCACGATTAATTTCATTAACGAGAATCCCAACCCTTTGGTAGAACGTTCCCTCGTCTCCCCGGTGACAGCAGGTAAGGATTTGTCCCCTCGACAAGTGGAAATCCCCGCGAAGTTGCGGAGCGTCGTTATATATAAATAATGTGCGTGATCGCTTTCTGGGGCAGCCGGGATCTCCTCTATTTTTTTATTGGTCTAATAAAGACAATGAAAATGACAAAAGAACTTAAGAAGGGTAATAAATGAAGACAGAAACGCGAGAAAGACCGTTCACGAAGCCCAATGATTCTATTCACTATAATTTACCATTTTTAGTAAACTTACCATTGTATTATTTGTACAATAATTTTATTGTATACAATTTACTATTACTAAAAATAGTAAATTATAACGAATAAAATAATTGAGCTTCGTGAATGTTCTAGTTTTATTTGTTACCCTTCCTAAGTGCTCTTGTTAATTTCATTGTCTCTAAATAATTCATTCGGTACCATTTCCTAAAGTTAAATTATAGTACAAAGAAAATTTTAAAGAATGTTTAAAAAGTAAAAAGATATGAAGTACTATAAAACTTGAAAATCAGTGTGGAGGAACAGGGATGATCATCCCCTATCGGAATTGTTACAGTAACACCTTGAACAAATGATACAACCGATACTCTTTATTTAAATTTGAACCAGGAGACAACAATAATAATGTCCAAAATTATTTATTCGAGCGACAGGGATGACGAAAACCACCCCTAACTGTTTACATAACTGTTCAACAGTTCCAGCAACGAAGAATCGTTCGTCAACGCGCGTCGCTATGGTCGGAAATGTTAAAACGCTCGTAAAATGATTAATTCCGGAGATGGACGATGATTTGGATCGGGTTTCATCGGGTTTCAGTTTCGCCTGGCCGGTGGCCTCGTCACCTACGGGTTACGGCAATTTCGGATCCCCGGGTCGCATAAAACTGCGCGCAGCATATGCGGATGTAACCCCTCGCGCTGAGGGATGCCGTGTTGCCACCCGTGGCTGTGTACGTTTTGTCATTGGAATTTGATGATCCGTCGTCCCGTGGGGAGACACCGACTACATAAATATTTGCCCGGTAATCCCTTCGTGGATCCACTTGCCTCCTCGACGATGTAATCCCCTTTGTACCGACTTCTGCACGCCACACCCTTCCGTTTTATGGCCGCCGTCGTCACCGTGCGTTTTCGATGCTTCAGACAGCTCGTGATTCTTCTGCTAATTAATTCCCTCCCTCCTAGAAACGTCTGCGAAACATCTGTATGAAATACATTTTTAAACATGTTTCCCTGCGACACGCGCTAATTAATTTACCACCCTATATATATCTAAAGAACGCAGGTAAAATTCAGACAGCTCAGGATTCGCGATTAATTCCGGTAATTAATTCTCTAAATGTTATTGAATGGTGTTCATATTTTGGAAATTTAAAACAAAAGATTTTGCGATCAGATTTTATCAATATTGTTCTAAAGAATAATTAATTATTCTTTTTTAACATGAATTAAATTATTTTATTTGGGAACACACTTCTGAAAATTTCCGAAAATATTTCTTCATTAAGATTTCAGTGATTTCGTATCTTATTAATTTTCGTAGTCTGCAGAGAAGTATAAGGACGAGAGAAAAATATCAAGATCGGACTCGAGATGAGAAAATTGATTTAACTGTTAATATGGATCCTAGCTGTTTTTCCAAGCCGGTCCAGGATTATCTTTCCGGAAAGAGAAAAATTGAAGGGCGTCCCGTCGATTCGATTTTGATGGATGATGATTCGGCGAAGGAAACGACGGAGCACCGTTCAGCCCACATCATTAGTTGCTGAAAGGGAGGATAAAAGAGTCATCTCGCTGGACCATCAATTTTATTGATAGGAACAGCTGAGTACGATCCTGGCAATCCTGTTTCTCCTATATAAAGGATCCCTTTTCTAAAATATTCGCAAAAAGCGCTTCCATCAAATTCTGTGTTCGTTGCCAGATGTTATCCAGTGGCAAAATTGATAACATTACTGTCGACGATAAAAGAAAAATCATTTTCATTGATTTTGGAAATTGCTATACTTTGCTATACTTGCTATACTTTGTATGCTTCGATGTAGGAATAATATTCGTGTCAATATTTAAACAATTAAGTAAATGTGGAATATATAGAAATTGAAACAATTCTAATAAAATATCAAATATATGTTATAGAAATATATGTATCATAAATATGAAATATATATGTTAAAATAAAAAGCACTAATTATAAATATCGAAATTAAATATATTTCCGTGTCAATAATTTCATTGACTTCGTCGAGAAGTCCGTGATTTTTCAGTGCCAATAATTTTATCAATTTCCAGAATTCAGTGAAGCTAGAATTCGCTAAAAAATCAAAACTGTCGCCGAGTTAAATAACGAATTTATCAACTGTCCTAGGACGAACAATTAGGAAAAAGGTTCGGCGTTAGAGTGATCTGGTAGAATCCAGAAAATCCTCGCCCGAGCGAGTCCGTTCGCGCCAGTTATTCCCGAGGAATCTACTGCAAAGTATTCCTCTGATAAACAGGCTGCTACACCTTATGAATGCTTGATGATGGCGTTTCACGAGGCGCCTCATCCTCCGGCAGGCTCAAGGGCGAACCTTCGTCCTCGTCGCTCGTTCGATATCCTTCTTCCACCCCATCGCCCGTTCCTCGAAGACAGCCCCGCAACGTTTTCTACCGCTTTCATCCCCTGCGTAACCTTCCCCCGACCTCGTCCTGCGCGATCTGCCACGGCCAATCGTCGTCGAGGGCTGAAACGAGGTGTGGTGGAGCCCTCCTTCTCGCCGCCGACTTAACCGGCTGCAGATAAATCATAATCATTGAAAGTAGATACAATTTTCTGCTATAAATAGCCCACCGTGAAAGCGAATCTTCCTCTCGATTCTATCTTTTTTATTTGCATCTAATGCCGGCCATTTCGTTCGGTTAATTTGTTCAATCTTCGTGGGGTTTGTTGGAATGTTTGGTAAGATTGTTTATTTTTTAAGAAAGGAGCAATTAAGATTATTTTTTGACGGGGGGATATTATTCTCCGAGTTGCTTCAGAAATTTGTTTATTGCTAGTGAAGATGAGAGAGTGATATTATACAAGTTCAAGATCATAACTAAGTTATTGTTTATATTTTTTTCAAGAATATATATTCTTTTTTAAAAGAACAGAGCTGGAATTTTGTAAATAGAGAGTAAATCTTGAATATTTTTGGAAAATGAAGCAGATCACTTTGCCTAAAGATTGGTAAATAGGCCACTGGCCAATAGGCTCCGCCCCTGGTGGTTAAGCCACGCCTTCTTTGAGTTAGGCTACGCCTCCCGAAATTAAATCGGATAATAATGCAAACCTGGCTAAATGACCGATGTAAAAGTGAAGATAAAATAGTCTAAGGAAGCAAACTCGAGTGAAGAATGTCTCGTGTGAAGGGTTTGCAAGATGCCCGAGCGACGAGCGATTCATTTCTGGAACACATAATCGCGATAATCACGAACATAACCTAGAAACGTCTACCGGAGGATACGTGGACGCTCACCGGAAGCCATCTTGCGGCCATTTTATCCGTAGACTACCCAAGACGTTCTTGAATTACTATTTAAGGACGAGTAAAAATATTTATATAACCCACATGAATTTTATCAACGAATGCAAATCGAAAAGCAGAGGAATAAAACATGAAGAATAGAGGAAACTCTTCTAATACATGGAATCCCATGGAGGCCCCCAAGAGCGAGTCAATAAAATATCGATTACCGAATCGCCGGGATACCTGTCAGACGAGTTCCTAAATATGACGTGATTCAATCGAGAAATATAAATAAAATCGGGGATACGCATCCCCAAAGAACGGTATTATTCAGCGTCATCCTATCCCCTGTTCTGTCTTTCTCTCTCCCTCTCACTCTCCCCCTCTCTCTCTTTTTCCCTCGATACAGCTACAAGGATACACCCGTACGAATACAAATACAATCAAATATCCATCTCGTGTTTCCACCCTCGCAGGACCACCACCCAGCCTCCTGCCACCGCCAATCGTCGGCGAGCAGAGAAACGAGGGGTGGCGAAACGATCCCCTCTTTCCTCGTGGAAACCCTCCCGAGAAGTATTGACCCGGTATCTCTCTCGCCCCGCAGATAAGCGAGAAAGGTCAGAGCCATCATGGCCCCCGGCGGCTGTTCTTTTTACCTGAGGCTCCTTTCAAGATCCTACACCCACCCCCGGCGATACGGTCCGCGGAATTCTCAGCCACCCCCTGCTATCCGGGAATTACCAACTTCGGCAATTCTTTCGGTATTTTATTCGAATCGCGAGCTTTCGTTTACGAAATTGGTCCGTCGACCTCTCGGCGGACTTATCGAAGTGGACTCGTGCTATCTGTGACGTCAGACTTGTATATAAAGTTCCAAACAAATTATAAAATCATTTAAATAGCGTTTAATTAATTTAAACAATTTTTAGTTAACGATTTTGTTTTTCTGTGAGGTGCTTGTAAATATTTCTGCTCGATCTAGTCAATCTATGAAGCTCAAAATAACTTTATTGAACGTTAGAGTAATCTAATTTTTAATTGCAATAAAAATTTCATCCCCTTGATGCTAAACTCACTTTGTAGTTTGCTGTATAATCCTCATATGGTTTAAGGCAATAGTAATAAATAAATGGAATAAATAAACTTTACTGCTCGCCAAGAATAATTCTTATTACAAAATAGACCAAGCATCGCTCGCTCCAATTATTTAAAAAACAATATAAAAGTGGACACGATTTAATTTAAATCTCCGTCTTATTTTTGTCTGCAACTTTCGAAATAGCTAACAATGATTTCAGCTTTCAACGCCGAAGCCAGAACAGAAACGATCAACCACTCGGCTGTCACGAGGTTCGCTGGTTGCGGTGAATTATTCAGAAACATCGGAAATAATGACGAGAAGGATAAAGCATGTTTCCTATAATTTCCACGGCGGAAGTGCACGGCGAGAGCACACTCCCTCATACACGACATCACTAGATCAGGGGTCGTAACAGCGCGGTGCCCAGCACCTTATTGCTATCCACCAGCCTCCCATCCCTTCAACCCCCCGTGAATCTCACAACCACGCCATCGACCCTTCACCAACGATACCCTTGTGTACGTGGCCTGCCGTGCGCTACCTGTCTATTTACTTGTTCATGTACCCACCCCGGCGCCTCGCCGACCCCCGCGCTTATCCGGCGCACACGTATAAGCTCCGGGGGCTGGCGTGTAACGAGACTCAACCCCATCTTACCCTCTGGTGGTCGTCGAGATAGAAACGGCAGGAAGATTGAGAAAGAAACGGAGAGAAAGGGGCGCCGGGAGAGAGCCGAGGAAAGATTTGAAATGTTACGCTGTCGTTGCTGCGCGTTATTTTCACTGAATTTTCTAGCGAGCTACTTCCCACCCTACAGTCCGTTTACGGGATTAGTCGGAATCGGCTCGAGATTCTACGGAATTATCGGAATTATTAAACTACCGGCTCGAGCCGAAACACTTCTTCGTGTCCGAGCATATT
>CM052154.1:9854852-9877160 GCA_028455555.1 Augochlorella aurata | reverse complement strand
TTTTCTACAATATTTAAGTATTCAATAAACTAAAGGTACACAATAAAACCAAATCGAAAGAATTATAATTAAAAAATTATAAATAAATTTCTAGTCATCGCAACTGAAAAGAAAACAGCCCAGCAAGGGGTTAAGGGTCACCCTGAGCATCTCCCCGCGTTTACCAGTTTCGCGAGCCCCACGAATCAGCTAAAATTCGCAGTCCACCTGGAAGCAATATCGAAAACGGCGGCTACCTGGCTAACGAACGACGCGGCAAGGAAGACGATCCGATTTCCAGAGGTTATCCGCGGAGTCGCGTGTGATTACAACAGAAAGCTGGTTGGCCGGCCAATAAAAGTTCGGAAGCCCGGTAAGTAGCATGCAGCGCAGGACAAAAGACACCCTGAAAAGATCGTAAATGTTCCTTGGAGGCTCAAACGGCGTATTTATGCCCCAATAAAACATTCTTCGTGCCGGCTTTCGGTCAAGGTCGCCGCTGTCAAAACTGGGTGGGCAGACAGGGCCCCGGACTCGTTCTCTTTTCTGGCCGGAAAAAGAGAAAGAAGGGTGGACTGGAGAATCGAAAAGTGGCGCGTGCCTGCGCCACGGGGCGCCTACTAAATATTTTGGAAATATTGACCGAGTCCCCTAAATCGGCAGTCGAAAAGAAGATTTATACCGACCTTCGCTCCTCGACACACCAACCCAGTTTCCCCTCTATTCGACTTTTCCCTTTGCCCGGCACGGGGAACTCTTCCAAGGACGAGCACCGTGCACACCGGAGTCCCGCTCCTTTCCCTCGAGAAAGTAACATTTGTTCGACACTCCGAGAAAACGCCCTAACGCTGTCCGGAAACTACTATCGCTGGATCTACAGAGCCTTCTTCGACTTTACTGGATGACTGCTGGGTTATCTCGTCGTATGAGAATATCGCTATCAACCCTTTGCATCCTCTGATAACTCTGAGGCGGCGCTAGAATAGCTATATCAAAGTTGAAAGATGATTTTTTGTATTATAAAATGCACGTTGAATGTCAAATGGAATGTAAAATTTTACATTTAAAAGGTTCGTCTTGGCCATTTTGACAGGTCTTTCCAATCATCCGCTGCTTCGTAATTCTGAAATATGTTCATGTAACAAGATTACGAAGTAGTCTCTATATTATAGAATATTATATAAAATATAATATAATAATACTATAAAATATTATAGAAAAATGTTAGTAGATTTAATGACCGATCGGTAAAGTGTTGAAACGCTATTTTTAGTGGTGCCTCGGAGTCACTCGAGTGCAAAGGGTTAACAGGCAGCGTAAGGGTTGCAAAATAAGGGTAGTTGGCCGAAGCGAAAGTGGAATATTATCGATAGAAAAGCGTCGAGAACTGTGCCGGGTCCGGGGAAAGTGGGTGGACAGCTCGTTGACAAAACACTGTCACAACAAACTCAACGGGAGACGCGGAATAATCAGGCAGAATCGGCAAGGAGAGGTCGAAGTCGATTCCCAGGAGGCCTTTCACCGAGGCGAATGCCACGCTGGCGAGGATTTTCTCGTTCTTGGATTAGCCGTGCCCTCCTCCTGGGCGGAGGATACTCGTTATCCTGTTAGGTACGTCAAAATATTGTGTCAAGGACACCTGAACCATTGTCGAGTTACGGACGCAATGCCACGCTTTCAGGACGACACGTGGTGCGGGGACATTATCCAGTGACAAGCAACGTCGATTAGGAGCTTTCAAGACGGCCTCCTGGAAGAAGAAATCGTCCTGTAACCGGCATCCGCTGCGTTGATAACGCCAAGGACATCGGAGGGCAATAAAGGGCCTTCGAGATTAGTGCTTGGAGAAAGAAAATGGTAATGATTGAGGAATTTGGAAGGAGACTTCTGCCGAGCAGCTAACATTGAGCTGGTAAAAGTAGTAGTGCAACAGACAGTGTCATTAGCTTAGTCAGTATTAGGCTGATGATCTTTCTAGAAATGCGCTTTCATTTGCAATAGTTTAAAAGAACGCCCCCTGTAGCTCGAATTCTTCAAAATAATTTCTCTAATTCAAAACTAACAAATGTCTCGATAGAAATCAACGAATTTATAATATTAATAAAATGAATTTACATTTAATGATAAAACAGAAACGACAGAATAAAATAACACATTGTAATTATAAACAAAGTTGCGTAAAGACTTCATTAATTACTAGACTGCGGATTTTTATGGAAAATAAAAATTTGCTGCAAGAAACAGGAGCTAAATAAAAATGTATCTCATCTCTGAAGTGTTCTAATAAATTGTTAATAGTATTATAACAATGATAAATTCCTCTAATATTAATATAACTTCTTATAAAATCCGTATTTTGTTAATTAGACTGCACAGAGCTGAAAACTGTTAAGATAAATTAGTGAATCTTTGCGATTTTAATATATATTGACATAGTCTCTTTAAAATTTTATTGACAGTTTGTCTATGCTGTCAGAGATCTGCAACAAAAATATAAATAATAGTAAGTTCAGTTTCGATTTTAATCGAAATCTGTTCCCAGGGGTTGTTAGATTTTCGGGGTTGAAGACTGGGCACAGGGGATGTTGATTACGGCAGTGCGGCCTCCTTATCTCTAAGCGGAGCCCCAGCTAGGGGATGAAACGAAGGTCCGTACGTTCGCGGGCACATAATAGCCAAGATGGCGGCACGCACTGTTATCACTCGTTCAGAGGGTGTATGCCAACCCAATTGGATTGGGTGGCAGCCAATACGGCGGCTCTCGTCAGCGATATCATCGCCCTCCGGCCTTTCCATTTTCTGAAAGAGCAGCCCCGGAAAAGATTCCCGCAATCGATCTACTACGGGGATGGCCGAATCGTCTGCCAGGCGCGTAAACATCGCTCCGGCTTCATTCCCTCCATTTCGTCACGTTCCGCTCCGAATTTCTAATGAACGTCTTGCTTCGTTCACTCGTAGTCACGTTCTCCCTAAAGTCTGTTAACCCTTTACACTCGAATGGCGACTCTCAGCCACCCTACAAATTTTTATATCACGCTCCAAAATAATTTTGACATTAAAGTCGTTTCCATTTAAAAAAAAAATTGTTAAAAGTGTAACCATTTTACCAAATTTAATATGCATAAAATGTATTAGGTCATATAAAATATTAACAACTATTCTAATAAATTAAGAAGAACATAGCACGCTAGAATTCGTCGAATGTTTTTACAGTTCGATATCCTCCCTGATCATCCTCATCGTAAATAAATTAAAATATTATATTATTAGTCAAGGCAGTAGTAAAAATAAATTGTTTCTCTTATAAAATACCTTAAAATATTTATTTAAATACCGTAACAATATTATTAGCTTCTTCTTCTCCTATCTCTTTCATATTTCAGCTACTCATTCTTGCCACAAACGCGTACAATTTCTACCATAAACGCGGGAACTAGATCCCAGAGAACGTCTCCCTAAAATTACACGAACGAACCGAGTTTTCCGCGCGATATTTTCGGAAGAGAAGCAAGCACGATCACGGCGAGATAGAATTGAACGCGAGGGACCCGGAGCAGAAGGAACATCGACATTCTCCAGCGAGATGAAAGAATAGCCTCTCCTTATTTACGGCAAAGCATGATAATGGCACGGATGATGGGACCACCGTTCCTGGAACAAGTAGATTCGAAGTAACCATGGCGACGTCGCCGTGGCCATATTGGTCCTCGGCCAACTATCGATAATAGGAAAGATAAGAGTCAACCCCTGGGATATTTTATCGTTCCCGAAATGGCGACCGTGAGTCTCCCGACGTCCCGGCAGCCCCTGGACCGGATCCCCGGAGCGGTCTGCTTCTTGCAACCCCGGCGATGCTGCGTCAAGCTATCGAGTCCCGATTCTCGTTCATTGATAATGCTGCTCCTGTAATATAGTTTCGCGTCGCTGCGCTTAAGCAACCCGATAAAATCGTTCGCGATGCTCGTTGGACAGCGACCAGCAAATGTTCGGTGAATTTGGAATTTCGGGATCCGGAATACTGGAGCACCGTATCATCTGATTTAATTTAATTCGAGTTAAGTTTATTTAACTTAATTTAATTTAGTTTAATTTAATTTATTTATATATACAGGTGGAAACCCGTTTTTTACAGAACTAAAAGCAATTAAATAAATTGTCACTGACCCCACCTGTTATCTTCAGCGGCTTTCTAATAAAATTATTTCTAATATATTGTTATTATTTAATATACATTTATATAATTATTTAATATATATTTATACAGTTTTTAATATAGCATTATTTAATAAGCATATTTCTTATCTCGATGTTTCTAATAAAATTATTTCTAATATATAGTTATCATTTAATATATATTTATATAATTATTTAATATATATTTATACAGTTATTTTAATATAGCATTATTTAATAAGCATATTTCTTATCTCGATGTTTCTATCGCATCATACTCGATCTACTAATTTTTATCAGAAAATCCGCTAATAAACTTACATTTTACAGAACTATTAATTACGTTAAATCCTTGCAGTATACGCTAGTAGAAGCGAGTCCTTCTTCTGAGAAGATGGCGGCCGCGAGATATGAAAAAAGTTCTTAAAGCAAACGGATCGCAACGGTTGCAAACACATTATAAAATTGTGAATTACCATAAGCAATCGTTCCCCGGCCGTGAATGATAATTAATAGATTGTTTAACAAGGCTGTCCTTGATTTTCTGCTCGGATCCGTATGATTCCTTTATAGATCTACTCAAGGACCACGTTTCCACCCACACACCGTGAGGTATCCTCCTGGGTGTATACATAGAATATGTATCTACCTTGGACATAGGAAGCACGTAAGGCTGCGGCGTTGGGGCGCAGGTGGCGCCGTTCAAAGCCAATTATGCGAACGCGCCCCGACGTCGGCGTCGTTCTCGCAAATCCCTATCCTCGCATTTAAACCCCTGCGAGAGGGGCGGCGGACGCTCAGGCTCGGGGAACGAGGAACGAGCGAGGAAGAGAGAGAAAGAGAGAGAGAGAGAGGGAGAAAGAGAGGGGGAGGTTTCACTTGTCTGCGCTATAACGGATTAACGGCCGCGATTTATTCGCAAGTAATTGCTTCCGCCCTTTAATTAACTCGCATTTATTTCACGTAATGGCGACCGCTTGCCATCCGTACACGAAGTTTTCAGCGGAGAAGCGACGCGAAAGAAACCAACCCCTCGAAAACTGATGCCGCCTTTACGGGCCGCGTCGTTCAACAATGCCCGGAATAATCCGGATTTGTTGCAAACGCTATGATTTTAATACCTGACACCGATACCTGGTACCTATTCTTACCGCGAGGGGTAATTTTTGTAGGGGTGGTTTTCAGAAAAAAGAAATTCTGAATTTGTTAAAAGATTTTTGACATAAAAATCTGTGGTCTAGTTGTAAAAATAATAGATATTTTTTCCACTGTACTTTTTGATTTAAGACAGCACTGGGTTTTAATCATGTTATTACTATAACGTGAAAAATGAATAAATGAAGAAAAATTATGTACAGTGAGAAGAAGAATACTAAAAAAGTTTACTCGGGAAAAATTAATACTAGATCAACCGAGAGGGTCAAAATAACAAAATGAATTTTTATAGACGTTGAGACTATAAAAACTCGTTCATATAGTATATAATGTATATAAAGTATATATAGAGTATATACCGTACAAATATCTTAATCGAATCATACAATATAATAAAAATAGCGAAATGTTTAAATAAATGTAGTATGTCCATCGTTGCAAAGAAATGAAAGTTAATTACTTTTAGGGGTTGTTTTAATGTGAACCCTGTCCTTTTAATCAGCCGACGGAAGGCTTCTGAATCGTAATGATTATTCCCGTTTCGCAACGAAGGCGCACTGAATTCACGCAACCAGTGCACATGACAGTATAACGTCGCATGTTCCGTAAGCGTCCAATATTGGGTGGTTGCATCGGTCGCAGTGAAACGTTTCAAAGAGCAGTTCCAGCTAACTGAGATTCCGGGTGCGTGTCTAACACGTCGGTACCTCGTAGAGAATGCCGAGCGAGGGTCCTGCCAACATTGAGATGTTCTCACTGTAATTTACGAGCGCCTGTTTGCCGACAAAGATTGCGGGTGGCTCTCGCGCAGCCGAAGATGCTGCCGGAAAATGCTGCTGTGCTGGAAAATCGGCTTTTGCCACGGTCACCGTTTCAACACTGATCGTACTGTGCATTATTGCAGATCATACTTCAATGAGCAGTAGAAAGTTGGACGCGATCGCACCACGCATTCGCAGCTGCGCCGGGAAAGCGACGAACTAAAAAATTTATTCCCGAAATAGTGCGGAACATCCCCTATTACAAATCGCTTATTAAAAGCAAAAGGTGTTGGAATATTTTCAAACATAAAATCTTCTCGAAGTTCGCAGCATAAAGATTTACAATTTATCTGTAATTCAGAATAAATACACTTACATAAATAAATTTAATATATTATTATTATATTATACTATTTAATATATTATATAAATATATTTAAATAAATATATTTACATAAATCAATTCTAATGAATAAATTGTACTTAGTAAGTCGTAGTAAATCGAGCAACAATCGTGCTGTTATTTTTTATTATTTTTATCTGATGGATGAAGCTTGGAACTATTTAAGGGATGTTCAATTAAACAAAGTAAAGAATAAATACACTTACATAAATAAATTTAATATATTACTATTACATTATACTATTTAATATATTATATAAATATATTTAAATAAATATATTTATATAAATCAATTCTAATGAATAAATTGTATTTAGTAAGTCGTAGTAAATCGAGCAACAATCGTGCTGTTATTTTTTATTATTTTTATCTGATGGATGAAGCTTGGAACTATTTAAGGGATGTTCAATTAAACAAAGTAAGGGATATTTTAGAAAAGAATGATTGCCTCTTCTATATGCGAGGAGTTACCTGAGGGAAGAGTAAGGTCAAGTAATAGATCGTTCAGTAGCCGATTGGAAAGTCAATTTTTCGAAATTTGTGAACGGCCTTGACGACAAAGATGCAGGTATAGGAAGATAATCTATATTGAGGCCTCTGTTCAGGGGAGAAAACGACTTCCCTCATTCACCGTCATAAAACCGCACTGCAACTTTCGGGTAAGGATGTTTCGGCTGTAGATTTTTCAACCGAGGATTTTCCAACTGAGGAACTGATGCAAGAGTTCCCCGGTCGTAAAACTGCCGTGGTTGCTATAATTGTGAACTATGGCCAAAGGAAAGCGTCAACGCCGATCTCTGAACTTTTGGATCGCGTCGGAATGACGATGTTGTGGCAAATCGGGGGACTGTGAAGTTGTAAAACACTGTTACGACAAAGGGAGGTATGGGATGGCATAACTGTCGTCATCTTCCTTGCGAAAAGTGCACTAACATTTATTTATTATATATAATACAAATAATACATGTATAATTTAACTCTAAATATAATATAAACAATATTTGTTCAACAAATTTGCCACCACTGTGTCTAGGTGTTACATGAAAATAAATCACCCTGAACTCATTTACGAATTACATATTAAATAAATATTAAAATATAAAATATAAATTGTCACACAGTAGTTCAACCGCAAAATTAATCCTCTCTTAATATTATAAAAATATCGCTTGCTTTCCAAAATTTCGGTAATTCTCGCCCCTGTTGGAAGCAAAAGGCTGCAATGTTTAAAAACTTTTGATTCGTTGAAATAAACGTTCGGTTGTCAGCGGGGGCGCAACGGGAGCCAATGGATTGGAGGAATCAATAAAGGCAACAATTCGAGGTTCTATCAAATAAAGTCATTTCGAGCACCCTGTGGTCGTAGAGTAGTCCAGGTGGCTTGAGAGCGCAATTAAACGTATAAACGGAGGAAATTAGCCGCAAGAATTGGTTTCGAGACTCGGAAAAGGCATGCCCTGAATGGATCCGCGGGCATCAGGGCCATTTAACACGATGACACCCCATTTACCACCCCCGCAAAGAGACTGCTGGAAACCGGCAAAGCCCTAAAGCCCATATGTCAGCACGTGCCGTTGCCCATAGGTGCTCTGTATCGTTAAATGCTCGAGCCGCTAGAACGTTGCTCGCTGCTTTCCACTTATTCGTTGCAAACATCATGCAGTCACGTACCACGTATTAACCCTTTGAACTATAGCAACGTGCCAGACTAGCGAGGAACATTTCGTGCATAGCCTACTAACTATGAATTTCGCGTATTTCTAAATTGAAACCAAATTTGATTCACCTAAAAATTTTATCTACTAAAATCCAGGAATAAATTTAGATAAAATATATACAATAAACAAAAATTCTATAGTTCTTTTAGGGAAATTGTTAAGAATAGGACAGTGCTAATCAACGTGGAGAAATCATAGTGCAAGGGGTTAACACACCATCTTGGAATTCGTTTGAAATGTTCACCTAAGGGTTGAATTAAATAGAATTGAAGAAATAGTGCTGTCGAGTCGTTTCGATAGCTATTTAGGGGTGCGATGGCGATATCATGCGTACCCTCATCGAACAGTCGGTCCAACGCGAATAGGATAACGGAGGATTGGTCGAAATCAGCGGATTCACGAATTCTTTCTTATTCCGTCCTAATTCGGGGGGAACGACCGTCGTAAAACGAATCAGAGGGGTATCATACCTCGGAATTCCTCCTCCCGATTACCCTCTGGACGCTCGTTTTTGCTCCGCCCTGCCGGATTCGGGGATGAAAGGCAGAAAATCTCGGAAAACCAAGCAGGAAATCGTATCCCGTTGGAAAACGGCCCTCCCACGCCGTGCGCACGACTACGTTTTCGCTGTTCCGCTTTTTATTGAGTTATCGAAACTACCCCCGCGAGACAGATTTCCCGTGCTACGTTCGAAAATTTTTCTAAAACGAGGTCCCGAGGACCTGTTCCGATAACGGGCAGTTTCATCGATCTGATTTTACGTCCTCGAATTGCCGTCCGAACATCCGAACAAACGAATATTTCGAAGATTTTATTGTTATCTCGTCCGCGATACCGTTTTGTAGTAAATTTTGTATCGTAAAATAATTGAATAAAAAGAACGACATGGTATTAATAATATTAATAATAATTAATCAAAGGTACAGTAATATAATCAATCTAATTCAAAACATATTTGTCTAACACTGTCAAAGAAATAAAAACCTTATACCGCATTCAATAGATTATAGTTAATTCTATATTACAATGTGGATAGGCATAAGTATGTTTATAAATTGGACAAATTATTAAATAATTATTATACCGTTTAAATTTTGCACCATGATGATACTGGAGGCGACATCTGCTCAGGAGTCCGTGAAATCGGTATAATCGTAAAATCAATATTCTCCATCTTTTTCCCTGGACAATTTAATGATTAAAAAATATTTCGACTGCAGAGAAATCTTCGGTGGACTCTTCTGTATTTATATCATGCAAAAAAACATTTATTTCTTAATGTAAATGTAATAAACAGATGATTATTGCCGATGTTCCCATAAGACATAATGGAACTTCCGGCAGGAATCATCTCCTCCGGAAAATATAAAAATAGCGCCACTGGTCATGGTGGTAAAACGCTCAAACTGTTCGCCAAAATTATTAGCACGTGGTAACTTCGGGGTGTGTTTAAGTCACTGGAAGATGGCCCACCATGTTAAGCCAGAATTTGCACAGGGCGCCAGCTATGTTAGAATTTATAGTACTAAATCTACTATTTTCAAAAATTGCCGCCTTCTTCAATCGCCCTCTGGAGGCGAATAAAATACATATGTAATTCTGATTCCGGTTCCGGTTCTATCTCTTTCAGTGTCTGACAGATTGGCAAGATGGTGAGTTTTATGCAATGCTTATTAAAATCTTTATTTTCCGATCGAATCTTACACAATATGTAGAAAATATTAACTAAAGATCATAAAGTAGTCTCTTGCGTAATGAAATTCACAAGTATTTTTCTATTTTCTACGGAATATAGTACATTTCATGCATTATGAATCTACCGTTTGATGCCTCTATTTTCTTTATATTCATTCCCAATTTCGCTATTATTCAACTTGATTACAAAATATCGTATACATTTCTCTTAGATATAGATTCCTATTAATAATGAACTATCACAAAGGTGAATAAATTTTGTAACATTAGATTCAGTTATAGGTTAACTCATGTGTTAACCGCAATGATAACAAACACGATCTTAGTGGTAATTTTCGTTTCTAATTTATACTTTAACTATTTTCCAGTCGCTCGTAATTCCAGAGAAGTTCCAACACATTCTTCGTGTCATGGGCACGAACATTGACGGTAACAGAAAAGTTATGTTCGCTATGACAGCAATTAAGGGTGTCGGTCGTCGTTATGCCAATATCGTTTTAAAGAAGGCTGATATCGACTTAGATAAACGTGCCGGTGAATGCTCCGAAGAAGAGGTAAGGGTTTGTTCATAAATTATTTTTAAAACGTTATCAGAAGTAGCTCAAATTGCGGAATCAAATAGTCAATAAAATATAGACACATCTAATAAGTACGTCTATTTCAGGTTGAAAAAATTGTCACCATTATGAGCAATCCTAGGCAGTACAAAATCCCTGACTGGTTTTTAAATAGACAAAAGGATATTGTCGATGGCAAATATTCGCAAGTGAGTATGACAATAAGATAGTAGGGAAGAATTATTCATATTGAATCTTTTGTATAAAATACGGCACGTCTTCACGACTAATTGTATGAATTTTTATATAGATTAGATGGTAGTCGTGCAAGAGAAACTGCACATCAGGTTGCTTGTTAACTTTGTTTAAGTTAACATACATCCTGGCAATTATATGATAATAGTGTGCAACATCAAATTGTTTTACTTCCATAATATATCAATGTGGAATATCATAATGAAATATATTTCTCTAGCATTTTAAAAAATAACTTCTTACTGTATTTTAGCTTACCAGCTCGTACCTAGACTCCAAACTTCGTGAAGATTTGGAGCGCATGAAGAAGATTCGTGCTCACAGAGGTCTGCGTCACTATTGGGGTCTCCGCGTGCGTGGTCAACACACGAAGACTACAGGTCGTCGTGGACGCACTGTGGGTGTATCCAAAAAGAAGTAATTTTATATTTCTTTATTTAAGAATAAATTCGTAAAACAAAATACTCTGGTAATTTATTTTTGAAATGAACAATCTTTATTTAAAACGAGATATTAATTTTATTTATATAATGGAAGATTTTAACATAGAACGAATATAGATACAAGTTTTTATTTTAGCAGCATTCAGTTTATACTTATGCCTACAGAAATTATTCTTAAGGTGTATATAATTTTTCCAAAATTGACCGTTCGTTCATTGATATGCAGTTAATGTGCTAAAAGTTTATCTTTTGTACAATAATTCGTAATATTTATACATATATATATTTCGAGAAGGAGAAATACATTCTACAAGGAAGTGAGATTTTCTTTTCGTAAATTTACATTTAAAGAACACTGAGGACTCCTCAAACTTATTGCACAATATGAAACACTTTTTTTAAATATATTGACAGTGCATAAGGCAGTTTCATTTTATATTAAAGGATAAAATGAAACTTTCAAATATAATGGAATGTGCACTAATATTAAGTGAATTTTCATTGACATACAATTAACTTTTCTAAATATACTTTTGGAACTTTTCCTCGTTGATTTCCTCTTACACCCATCACGTAGTCTTCGTCGTCGGGTATTTCTATGACGGTAATTACCTAAAAGATAGAGTTAGATATGTCGTGAAATTTGGTAAATTATTGTTGGATGATATGCGTTTGGTAAAAGCTCGAGCTAAAACACCAGGAAAGCTGCAATGAACTTAAAAGGATGTAAAAACATAAGATACATTTGACGAAAAGAAATAATATATTTATTTGATACATGCACAGTTCGAGTAAATGTACATATGCATTCGTTTGCGTGTAACTTACTATATGCATATGCTTAACAATAATTCTTAATACCAAACAAATATACAGACGAACCAGAACAAACTTGTGTGATAAAACATCAAGAACAAATTTTAACAAAAGAAAAAAAAAAGTAGAAAAGCCAATATACAGACATAAAACTTAAAATTAAAATATGTATATCATGCACGGTTTCTCAAAGAGATATAATGCCGATCTTATAAAAAAATGCAAATTCCGTAAAATATAAGAAACTTAAGCTAATTCTATATGAGTATTATACGTTTAATCTGCGTTTATATCTTCATTTACTTTACAATAACTTGCAATGATTCTGTAATGCGTACATCTATAGAAATTTATTTACATTACAGCCATAAAATGAATTTAATAAAATTTAATAGAATTTATACAGCCATAAAATGCATACTCTTTAAATTACGTATACTAAAAAAATGCACCAACTGTTAATCGTCTGAACAATCTCCTCTTAACGGAATTCATTACTACAAGTACTAATTAAATAACAAAAATTTTTCGTAAGATTAAGTTAGTCGAATTGTTAGATAGATGCATATGAAATAATAGTGCAATCTAATATTCTTGTATTTGCATATTTTTAATTCTTTTTATAATTTTTTTCGTGTTTTTTTGTTGTTGTAATAAGTTACTTTAAAAAGGTGCGGCTTTGATAAAAAAAGATATTTCATATGCACATGTGTAATATAAAATAAATTCCTTGAACAAACGTGGTCAAACCTTACTGCGAAAGTAACTTTTAAACTAAACTTACTCTCTGTAACAAGTCATGCCATTTGTTCGGCTATGTTCTGAGCATGCTTCTGTTTATCTACACTGGTGGACAAACTGATAAGGCACCATCATACACATAAGAAATTTCATACGTATTTAGTAAAATCTGAAAGTTATTAGCAGTAAACTTCGTTATAAGTGAGAAACTTCCTTTCAAGGCCACGTGCCAGTGTAAACAAACAAAACACGGAGCACTGTGGTCTTTGAGCTTCATTGTTTCGAAATTTCAAGTGGACAAAATGTTAAGGCATTTGAAGTAGTCTGTTGGAAAACGTTGAAGAGACTTACGCTCGCAGAATTGCTGGGACAAAATATATATTTCAGCAAGATAATGCAGCTGTGCACATCGCTCGCATAGTAACAAATTATTTTGAAACGGAAAATGTAAAGGTTTTAAATTGGCCAGCAAGGTCTTCTGACCTAAGTATTATGGAGAATGTTTGGGGAAAACTCAGCTGAACATCACATGAAGGCGAAAAGCAGTATAATACAGTGTCCAAATTAAAATCTATGTAATCTTATTTCATTTTAATACTTTTGTTATTTTATATTCAAAATGCCTTATCATTTTTTCCACACTCAATTTCATTTTCTTTGTATACATAATAAATGGGTTGAACGATTTATTTAATTGTTTCATATATTATGTCGAAACTAGTACCTTATTTTGTCGTGTATTCATTTTTCGCGTGTCTGTACAAATAGATGTTCATGACCAAACAATTTTATCAGTTTGTGCACCAGGGTAAATTAAATATTCTGTTACCTCATCTTGATCGACGCTTAATTCACTAGTATCCCTCGCTTCATAATCAAATAGTACCCTTGCACGTTCTTGACCATTTTCCGCTGATACATTGGAAGTTGGTGGGGTAGTGGTGGAGTGATAAGGGCCCCCAGATAAGCTGGGTAGGATAAATTACAATTTGGATAAGTTTGACGAATATGTTAAAATTCAGATAACTTTTCGTAATAACTTCATTAAATATTGTTCGATCTGTTACGTCTAACTAGTTAATTTTTCAATTTATAATACGAACAAGATTTCTTTGTAGAATTTAGTTTCATAAAGAATTTGAAAGAATTCACGCGATATCTCGTTTTCAATGCAACTTTCTGTGTATGATATACATGCTGGATAAAACTGAAATTAAAAACGTTATTAACATAAGTGGGAAAGCATAAGCGGTTTTGCAAGTAGGGTAACACGAATGATATAAAACAAGACACTGACAAGAACAATTGAAGAAATTCGAGAAGAATACGATCCTAGGGAGTACACAGAGTTAATGTTAACGATTGTACATTACTTTTATAAGAACATAAACCATTAAGATCTACAACTGTGTGTCAATACCAACGAAACGTGATAACATGCATTAGAATTAAACATCGATTAACTACACAACTTTATCGATACCGAGTAAAATATCAAAGTAGAAGTAACAAAGCTGCAATTTTAGTCACGTTATTTATGTGACGACCGTAACATCTCTATGAAAATTGGAAGTTATCTTGCTTATAGAATGATAGTTTTTAAGCATTTCGTAAATACAATTTATTGACTGTCCTCCGATAATTACAAGTTCGATAGTGGCTTAATAGACTAAATATCGTTCAACATGTCTATAGAAATGTTGCAATAGTTAACAAGTATCTATACAACAGAAATAATTGTCTGTGTCCTATGTTTCCCTCCGTTAGTCCCTTCGTGGATACAACTAATTATTGCCCTTCATCTCCCCGGTCAACGCCCCCTAAAACTAAACTTTTGAGACGTCGGTATCAAAGGTAGCGGTAACATAGTTAGAATCAGCAAGAGTTGGAAGTATAGGTGAATTTTGGGATTGTGTGGATGAGGGTGTTAGCTCGATCACATCTTCGCTGTTGACTCTCAGCAAAGGACTCGGCTGACGCGCCCTGGAATCCCAATCATGCGAGCAAAGATAGAGAATAGAAAGAGTATGTTACTGGTATAAATAAATATAACAAGCATTGCACAGTAGCAGAAACAAGGATAAATATAAATACCATTTCACTGTGACTATCACAATTACGGTATTTACAACGAAATGATGTGGCTATGCCTTAAAAAAAAATAAATAAACGCTACGTACACCACTTTGCAGAAGTAAGCAGAGGTCTAGAAAGTAATACTCGTAAACGTCAACAGATCATGATGATCTTTGCGAATGAGTAATGGTTCTATTAAGCTTCTTCTAAATACTTTCATATGTCACAGAGGACACAGCAACCAATAACTGTTGAACATTACTCACTCGGATCACCAGAGAGTGGGATAGCTGTACAAGGATAGTGCAGGACAATTAAATATTTTAAAGAGACTGAACTGCAAGGAATGAGTTTGTTACCTTACCCAGCTAATTCACGCTGCAGATCTTGCATTGTAGCATGACACTGAGCATAATGACGAGCTTGAGCTTCGACGAACTCGTGAAGGCAGCGCAGGTGTCCAGCCTGAGAACTTGAAACTCCTTCCAACAGCAGCTTCACTATTTCTGCTTGACGATCAAAGTCTGACTGTGCTACCCTTAACTCCCTCTCTGCCTGAGTAGAGCAATATACAGCTTTATTCCTTATTGTTAAATAGAATTGTTCAACAAATTTTAATATTTTTACGGATTTGAAACACATATACAGATCAATGTAAGATATACCTATAGAAAATATACCAATTATCAATTCAAATACGAGATATAGAAGAATTATGATAAATCATGCAATGAATGAAACAAAATTAAAGATTCACTCCATTCAATGCATCTACTTTACTTCGATTTAGATTAAGACTAGAAATTCGCATAAGACTTAGAAAGCAAAACATAATTAACCACACTGTTTGAGCTGACAAAACCATCAGCTTCATCAATACCTGATCGAGTAACACTTCAGGTGACACGCCAGACTCCTATCAGATGCAGCAATGTACAGGACAAAACACGTGGTAAACGTATATAGCACACAATTGAATGAAACAATAAATAATAGAACTTACACTTTGCTGACCCAGCATGCTTCTTGCTTTTCTCACCCTGTTCTTACAAGCATCTAAATCCAATCTAAAAGTAACAAATGTTATAATTAAAACTGCAAATCGGTCTTTAAAGATAAATATCATTTCGTACCGTTTATTCTCTAATATCGCCATTTCTTTATTAACGGTTTTCATTTCTCCTTCCAAAAACTTTCTTAAGGGTTGTATATAACAATTAGCTGAAGTACCTATAAAGTCTCTCTCAATCTGTCCTAATTTCTGTTGACACAAGCCCACTTTAATTAGTGCAGCTCCTATATAAGAATATCAGAAAAATGAAATACAATGAAACTTCCAAATTTTTATCTGATACAGTTTACATAATATTAGTTTAAATCACAGGGGATGTATATACCATAAGCAATTCCTGGGCCAAAATCATTTCCAGCTTCTATCATGTCCATACCCACATATTCTAGATTACTCAACCTGTTAGGCTTCTTCTTGTCAATCTTCTCATAAAAGAAATCTTCAATTCTATTGCCTATAATAGAATCAACTAGATATGTTAAGGGTGTGTCTCAAAATAAACACATTGATCTGACAAAAAAAGATCATTGCTATATGTACCTGGGTTTGGAGTAAGTACAGACTCCATGTTCCTAAGAATTTTCTCAGTCCATGTTTTGGTTGCATTTGCCCTTTCGGCAAGATGCTCTAAATGTGCATCCAATTCTGTTTTTTCTGATGTTCCTAATGTCTCCTCAGTTAACTGTAAAAGAATGTAAAGCATTGCATGACTCATACAATCTAAAATGAGGACACTGAGTTATAAATTCGTATTCTACAACAGTTTCATTTTTCCAATTTAATTAACAACTTCAGAACACCTAGGAACATTAAAGTAGAAGCTTGAAAATAAAGGAGTATCAGCATTAGTCATTCTAAGTTGTTTAATATGTTCTGAGTCATCGATTGATGAATTATTTAGCTCATAACCAGTGACCGTGCCACAGTGAAACTCCATACAGTAGACAATGTTTAATCTTGAGAGATACTAGCGGAAGGTGATAGAATGATAAATGGCACAGCAGAGAGGACACACAGTCGCAAAAATGAAATACATTTGCTAACCTCAGCAATTAAGTTTAAACTATAGACAGACCGTACAAGTTCGCGCGTCGTGAATAACAAATAAATCGGAAAACGAGGTCCTGGAATTTATAAAATAAAGAAAATCCTGGCGGTTCGTGGTAATTGTATTTTAAATTTCATCCTCATTGAAAAAAAGAGTACAAAATGTCAGAGGTGACAGCGTTCGGTTACAAGCGACCAAAGGGAGCTTCTCCTTGTCAACAGAAATTTGTTAACTTATTACAACGAACGTTGCTCACCTGTACAACCCTGCTAAGCGCAGCACCAGCATCTTTCACTAATTTTTTCACGTTGAAATCCATTTCTCACTGCTGTTTCGGTACGAATCTTCTACGATCACCCCCTGCTACTCTTTATTTTCTATCGACCGCTAACTCTAACTGCCTCCGTGAAGAGGCGCTTCGTCACAATTTGCGCACATATAAAATCGGTCTACGCGTTCCTTCGAAACGATAAACAACGTTCCTATAACTTCTACGTGTTTCGACGACTCAGCTTTATTAACGAATAATATATCGTCAATTGCCACACCATCGACACAGCGTTCAAAGGTCTTCCGTGCACCGACCTTGCAGAGAAATGAATGAATTAGAGCTTCGTGGAAATCGAAACGAATTTCTGTTGTAATATTCTGATGGTACGTGCGATTATAATAATTTCTTACTGTCTTTTAATTATTTTAAATCTTCAACGGTATCTGTAAACGAAGACTGTGCTGGTAATATTTTGAAAAACTTGAAAATGATTAATCCCGTTTTCAAGTCACTGTTACGGATTCTTCGGTTTGCATCGGAGTAGTTTGAACAGTATATGGGACCCTGTTTCGCATGTTCTGCAATACCGATATTGCTAAAGCGATAGGTTTCCACGCGTTTTCTGTCTAAATAAAGCAGACAGCTAGCGAAAGACTGCAGCGCAGAAGTTTCGTATTCCTGTTTTGCACTGTTGTCGGCTTTAAGAATCAATATTCCATAATTAATGTTTTTAGACGACTTTGTATACGTGGACGATTGTCGCGCCTCTTGTAGAGGCAAAATGAAGCTCCTTTCGGTATCCGTACAGCGCCAATTAGTCCCGTGGCAAAATGCTCAAACTGATAGCCAAATTACCGAGAGTCGAGTTTGGCTAACAGTTTGAGCGTTTTGCCACGGGGCTAATTGGCGCTGTACGGACCCCGAAAGGAGCTTCACTTTTTCTCCGCAAGAGGCGCGATCACCCCTACATATGAACGATGCAGGGTCGCCTAAAAACATTAATTATGGCATAATTAGGGCATAAAAAACGAAACCAAGTACACAGAACTGTTCAGGAGAATCTGCTGCATCGATATAATATAAAAAAGCCGAACGAAAACAATCCTGAATATAATTATTTAATGCAATAATCAAGCAAACTCCGACCGAGCAAGACCATTCAAACATAAATCGCCGATCATTATACAATTTTTTTATTTCAGTAGAAATAATACTTCTCAATTATTTTTATCGTAAAATTATAACCCTTTTATAAAAATCGGTGATTGACATTTGGGCGATGTTCTTTGTATGTTTCGGCGCTGATATCGTTGTCCGAGGGATTACGTAGCTTCGAAAGCGGTCCCGAGACTTGACCTCGTGGTGATCGACTCACTTCGCCAATTAATTTTACTAACACTCGTCGAAAGCGGCGCCTATACGGCGAGAATCAATTAACCGGAGAATCGTCGCGGATGAAGTAGATCTGTGCCGGTGAAGGTTGATCAATTTTCTCCTCGTGCCACAAAGGCGCCGTTTGTGTTCCGATTATCTGCCGGAACGAGGACGTTCTACCCGAAAATCTCTGAACAAGTCGCGCTCCTTTCAGGAAACTGATTAGCAGCCTCCGGGTTTGAACAGTCCGCGGAATCGTTGAAAAATTAGCAAAGCTTCTATTATCCTCGTTAAGCTAGTTACCGCGAGTACTTCTATTTAAACGTTAGCCGATTATACTTCCTTTTAAATTCCAGAACATTGGCTCCGCATTTGGAAAGCTTGTTCCCAAATTTTGGGTTAATTATTCTTTTAATAGTTAATTATTCTGTTAATCAGTTAATTATTCTGTTAATCAGTTAGCTTGGAAACGATTTTTCACCGAGAAAGTTCAGTCGCGTGCCATTGGTAGAACATTTGTTACTTTAATCTGGCTTTTATACATTGCAAAATTACAATATATATTTTCTGTATAATAAAAATTCAGTATAATAAAGATACTAAAAAGCACATGCTCTTGGAGGCATTAAGCTTTACATTGAAACCATCCCCTATTTGGCCGAATTTATTCCCGACAAAACTACACCCTGTTTCTCAATACGATTTCTAACATGGCATACTAGATTCATAATTCTATAAATTCCTATTTATAAAATTAGACAATTTTTCAGCGATTTACAGTTTCGGCGATTAATGTAGGGGGTTAATTCGTGGAGATTCGGTCCCGGTCGTCACAGTTGGTCGATTACGAGGGTGTTGCGTGAATAAGTGATGCGGCATAAGAAAGTAAAAGATACAGAGTGTATTGAATAGATAGGATGCGGCGGCGTAGGCGGGAGCGAGCTGGAAGGGTGGTATCCAGCTAAGAGAAAACCATTGTCTGGGGAACGTGAACACTATTTGTTGGCAAAGTAGATTAGGTCGGAGTATTGATAGAGAGAAAGAGAACGAGAAAGAGAAAGGGCGATACGTTGGTAGAAAGGATAAGGAGCGCGGGCGGGGCGGTTGGGGGGTTCTGGGGATAGCGAGCCGAACCGGGGTAGTGAGAGTGAAACGAAGGAAGATGATGAGAAGAGTGGGGTGAGAAAGGAGGAGCGGTTGTGTTCTCACAGAGAGCGGCCAATATAGACGCTCGAGATGGGATATAGCAATAGAATTTCGCTTACGAGGTATAACCGCGTTAGACGATGCCCTTTGTTGTATCAGTGCGCAATTGCCTTAAGTTCTGATCTTGTCCGATATTGATGTTCGAGAGGCCGGTGAAACCTCCGATAGGATACTAAGAGTTCTATTCGCTTTCGGTCGTTTCCCGGCCGTGTCCGGATAGTTTAGAACCGGGCTTCGTCCTCTTCTTTTCCCCGCGAAATTTCCCATACATACATACAACGCCGTCCACTTCCGGCCCGCGTTTAACCCGCGATACCACCCTCGTTCACTTATCGTAAATCGATACAATTGCTTATGAAAGAAGTTCTATCCAGGAATCGACGGAGTTCGCCGGTGCCCCTAATTTCTATCCCGACGCGGGTCCACGGAGTCTTTAATTTCTAAAAACCTTCGGGCAGAAGGCGGTCGCTTTTATCTTCCGATACACTGCCTCCCGGTGTTTCGATTAATAATGTCGAGCTTTCTCGCGAAATTTGAGCGTCTATTTCCGTAAAAGCGTCGGGAAAATCACAGATATAAATTCCGCGGGCTATTTCGCGGTTTCGGTCCATGGTGCGTGAGTCCGGGCAATAAAGGCTCCGCGCAGCGCCGTTGAAAGTAAAGGCACTCCTGGCGTTTTCGAAAATAAATTCGCGCTGTAACCGGTCGGCTCTTCTGCCGGATTATTCCTGAATATTGTATAAAACGGTCCGGCCGCAGATACGGCCCCGATCCGGCAAAATAAACACGAGGAACGAACAACATTGTTTTACGCGCCATCGGCGATTCGCGGTTGAAACGCGCCTCCGCGCCGTACAACCGTGTTGTGGGCGTAATTTAGTAATGAATACGTATGCGCACGTGAAGTGGTACCTGCTGATATGTAGGTACGTAACATCTGGCGGCCTATGAAATGCAGGGCTGAGCAGTCTGCAGCTGAACGTTACGACCGGCAAGAGTTATGAGCCTCAACTCAATCTCCGACTACCCCTGCCTCGATATAATTGCGATACTAAAATCCGTGAAACTTTGAAAACACATAAATCCCACTCTTCCTTACCCCCGGGATTTTCGCTCGCTCGAAATGTTAACCCTTCCGTGACGCGACCCTGGAAAAATGAGCAACCCTACGTCGATCAGCTCGCGAATCGTTCGTGGCGCATGGAAATTCATTTTGCCGTCATTAGTTGAAATAATTATCTACCAGTAATTTTATCCTCTAATTTGTCACTCTCCTGGAGATTTTAAACAATTTGCTACGTCACTTGCCTTTTACCTTTTACCAAAGCTATAATTATTCTTCTATACTTCGTAGTGCTCCAAATGTAATTTCATTTATTTATTTTCGCTTATTTAGGAATCATTTTGTTAATTTAACGCTTCTTGGACGATCAGAAATATTAATTAGTGCAATTTAGCTAAGAAGGGCGAAATCGCAAGAGATGTCTCGCCCGCAGATTTTTCCAACAGAATCGATGAAAACGAGAACTCGAGAGTCCATTTGCGAGATTGTTTCATTTGTCTGGCAATTCTTTCAGAGTCCCGTGCACTTTTTTCACCGGGAATATGTTTTCACTTGAGGTTGATTAAACCGTGTGTCTCCGCGTGAAAACAATATCGAGATTTACATTTCGGACACCGTTTCGAGTATTCCGCCGAATCCGCGGTAACATTTTCTTAATAAAAATGTGTCCATTGAAATAGACGTTCGAACGAGGAGAGCTTCTTCTCCACAGGTATTTATTCCCGGTAATTTCACGGGCTGGAATCGTGCCGCGCGTTTGACAGAACTCACGTCGCGGTGGTTTCGCGTCTGCGGCTTCGGCGAACGAGCGAACGAAATTTTTATTTTCCGTTAAAATCGAGTTATCAAGTGCATCTCGCTCGAAAATCGCATCAGGGCCGCCGGCGTAACAGCGGCGCGGGTTTGAAGAGACCGACGAACGATTTAAGTGGGGTTCAACTCGGCTGCCGTGTAATGTTTTCTTGAATGTTGCGCTCGCGTCGTTTGCGAACGAACGAAAATGAAAGGCTCGCCCCGTAGACGTATTCTTAACGCGGCTCGTTCCCATATTCAACGGTTAATTAAATAGCCGGGCGAACGAACGCGAGAGCGCGGCCGGAATGCTGCACTTGTGTTCGGCACAAAAGTCAATTTTAGAATGTGCCATTCGACGGGCCCGCGCCATTTGTCGGATGGAAAAGAAGTTTTCCGAGCAACGATGTTGTCGGCGGAAACATCCCCGTGCTTGCGGGACTCTTTTCCCCCCCGACGAGCTCGTCCACTTTCCAAAAAGCGTTTCCCGCACTTTAAGCCGACCCCTGTTCCGCTGAAATGTGTACAACCCTCGCTTATGCTGCCATTAAACATTCAGCAGAGCTGCTATCGTCTCGCTATTATCCTAATTAAACTTCTTCTATGCGTCAGCTAATTATTCTTTCACATTCATTACTCGAACTGGCTGTTTTTTTATATTACCTTTAATTATTGATTTCGTGTTAACCTATGATATAGGGTAATTTTAT
>CM052154.1:9838127-9854752 GCA_028455555.1 Augochlorella aurata | reverse complement strand
CATTACTTAAAAATTCCATTATTCCGCGGACGTAATTTCCTGCGGACATTATTTTTCAAGCCGATCTGAAAATAGGACATCCCCAAAGAAAGAACCGAGCCGATTTGTTTCTATCCCGTTAATTTGCCGCGTGAACATTTTCCGCGCGATACTCCCGAATTGGCAGCGCACACAGCCACGGGCAAGTACCGTGCAACAACGCGTTTTGTGTTTTTTAGTATCAGAATGTTTGGCGAGGTTTCCTTCTGGCGGGTAACTCAGCGAAGCAATTGCCAGCACGTAAGCAAACTAAATACGCAGGAAAAATCTCGCTGTTCTTGCAGGTACTGAAAGATTCACAACTGTTGTATTCATCCTGTGCACCCACTTTTGTACCTGTTTCGTGTCAGTGCGTTCGCGTTTCCTTCGTGCCGTTCTTCCTTTTCTCGAAAAAGGTTACGTATTTTTGCAACTCCAGTTGCGCACCGTTGTTCTGCCCACCCACCTCTCCCCCTTTTTCTCTCCTCCCGCTCCCCCCCTCTGTCTAGTACTGTCAGCGCTTTTTCGGCCGTTTGTTTCCACGAGGTTTTTGCATTCCTATACATTTCTCGAATCGTTATTGCATTTGATAAAAAAATGGTCCCCGCGAGAGAATGGAACGAGGCTGCGCTCCATAGGCGCTTCGGAAAATATTTTTCATATCATTTTACCGGGCTGGCCTTAATGCGGCAAATTCTGAAAACGTGGACGCAGCCGGGTTCACCGTTTCTCCGCGACTTCGGATTAAAGAGATTGCTCCTCGGAACGTTCTGCCATTTCTGTTTCATAAATAGTGTTTTTTTTTTATTCTTTGTCGAGCAGTTTCAACCTCTGTACAAAGGTTATTCTGCAATTTTTTAAATATCGAGATGGCTTCGCCACTGTTTCTCTCGAGAATGAGTTTCACCTTTTATTGGAATCGATGTTGCCTTTTATTTAATTTATGCACTCTATGTTATCTTAAACGGTTAATTAGCGAAGTTAATAATAATAAAAAAGATCGTATACTTTAGCATTTATAATATCAAAGTGATTTATACAAAATCTAAAAAAATTATATTTCAATGTACGTTTCCCGGCACGTTTTCTATCGCAAGATTAGGCTAGTTCCTAATATATTAAGTTCGTTCCAAACCCTTTTATATGAATTCAAAGAAAGAACTCTGTGAAATGTGAAACGAACCTTCCGAACAACTCGGCAAATTGTTGTCGAAGAAACTACATATATTTCTTACGAATCACTATAGTTCATGAAAAAATCTACAACATAACAAAAAGTAATACTCGCTAACACGAAAGACTGACCGCGCGGCCCCCAAAAGCGTCGGTAGGAAACAAGCGGCGTGTGTTCGGAGGTCCTGCCGGCTAACTTGTTGATCGCGGCGATCAATCTCGCGGGCAAAAACTCGGCTGCGGAATAAACGGACTGGCATTACGTTCGAAATCTTTTTCCGCGGGTCTCCGCGGCGGAACTCTAAAGTAGCAATCGTCGGTCTGGCGGGCCGCGAAGTTGAGCGTAAAAAGGAAGTTTCCCCAGCAGCGTCCTGCCGGCTGTGTATACTTACCATGCCAGGAGATTCACAACTGTTGCGTTCGTCTTTGTTCATTTTTCCAGCCTTGTTTCCGCGTCCTTCCTCTCTCTGTCGTATCCTCGACGAAGCCACGGTGCGGCGAAGGCATCATAAAGGGAGGCACGCGTCGAGAAGGAGTCCGGGCGCAAACGGCGCGAGCGGCGTCTCGTAAGAGCGAGAAGGAGGAAGGAGGAAGAGAGAGAAAGAGAGAGAGAGAGAGAGAGATGGGGGAGGGGGAGACGGCAGAAGCCGGAGAAAGAGGTAGACGGCGTGCGTCGCGACGGACGGGGAGCGCACGTCGAAGAATCGGAAGAAAAGGCGAGGGGCGGAAAGCCACGCAAACGAAACGAAACGGCACGGACGTCGGCCGACGACGAGCGTGAGCGCCCTCGACGAGCGGCGTCGGGACGTTGAGCGTCGCAGCGCGCCGCGCCGCGCCGTGAAAACCGAGGGACGACGCGACGCGACGGCGTTCGAGTCAGTCTGCGTCCGCCAGTCGTCGCGACGTCCTCGCATCGCAGTGGCTTGCGCCGATTTCTCTCGTTGACTCGTGACCCCTTCAGAAGCCTCCTGCCGAAAGGATACGCTGACCGATCAGAGCAAAAATCAAAAACGACGAGCCCCAAAATATCGCGGTGTTCCGACGATCGATCTCGCGATCCGCCCGGTCGTTAGGTCCGGCGACTCTCGAACTTTCACCCCTGACTTTGCTTTCGCGCAAAGCGGGCGAGTGTCCTCCGCAAAACTCAGGATTTTCGGGACCGGTTCGCTGTGGACGGCCACGAGGACACCGACTGTCACGCCGCGGTTACTCGGCAAGCTTAGTGTTCTCTCTCTCTTTCTCCCTCTCTCTCTCTGGCAGCAGGACATCCGCTAGCAGGACGTCCTCGCGCACCGCTTCGTCGCGAACATCGGTGACTCTCCGGGACCCTCCGACGGGTCGCTTTGTGCCACCCTCCGACCCTCGAGGTTTTCTCGCACCTGTGCGTGCCGACCGGTGACTGGGACGCCGAGCGAGGGAACCAGGCCCGGGAAACCCAGCCACGGGAATCCGGCGAAAGCACAGAGGAAAAGCTCCGAGCGTGTTCGCGCGCGGAACCCTTCTGCCGGCTGTTCCTCCCACCCGCCGCTTTTTTTCGGCCTCTTGAATCCCGAACGAGTTTCTGTGTGGATGGATCGCAGCCTTTGATATTCGCCTCGATATTTGTCAGCCCGCCTCTCTCCTATTGTTCGGTGAGTAATCTCCAAAGTAGACATTCCAGCGCGCGGCACTCGCGTGACCGACTACGGCTCGCGGCTCGCTCCGGGAAATTACCGTTTAACTGGGTCTACCCGGATTCTTACCGACCTTTCTTCGAGGGTGCTCGCACCCCGCGAGTCCTCCGTTCTGTTCCAACGCCGTGAGTGGACGGATCCTCTCTCGGTCGAATAAGTGTCCTTGTTCCAAGCGATGACGGCCGGACTCCCGAGGATTAATCGCGCGGCTGCGACAGCAACCCTCGAGATCCGAAAGTTTGTGGTCATTGACAGTTCTGGATGGCGGCATTTCCACGCCAATTCCCCGTGTCATGTCTATGATATTATAGTTACAGTTTGGATGTCGTAAACTCAGCGGAAACCGCTGTCACGGATTTCAACCCCCCCGGCTACGAGCAATTGTTACGGTCAGCTGGAATATTTATCAGCTCGTAATTCAACCCCTTGCGCTTTAACGAGACAGACTTCTGACAAAGATCTACGCTAATAATTTCGGATGGTGTTCGTTCCTACGGAGGAGCATTTCGCTTTGTTCAGCTCGGAATTCGAAAGTGGAACGTAAAGTAACAATTGTTCGTCGGTCAGGGAGTTATTAACCCTTTTTACATTTTTAACAGTGTTTCAAACGTAAGCAAATTTCGTAATGTTAAAGATATTTTGAAGCTTGATACGACAATTTTTATCGGTGCTTTGAGGTCACAGGTCACCACTCGGCTGCATATAAACGCGAGAAGATCGAACGTATTTCGATTATGTGAAGTTTTTATTAGAGATCTTGCTGCAATAATGTTAATATTTATTCAAGTATTTCCAATGGAAGGGTCTCCGTGGTTTGCAGAATTGTAAAATAGCTAGTGTTACACCGTTCAGTGTTAAGGACGAAGGAGTACAGTGAAAGAAATCATAGTGCAAGGGGTTGACCTGTCGTGCCAGTCTAAATGACCAGTTTCTCACCTGCTATTTTAACATTATTGAAATTACAAAGATTCTTGCCGAGAGCAAGAACGAATAATTTGTTTAAATCCGCGTACGCGTTGCAATGAAAATGACGGAAGGTCTGAAGGTTGATGATTATTTCGGTACCAATGTGTAGTACGGTGCACGATGCACTCCGCGGTATTTCCGTGTGCGAATTTTGGTATCGTTCAGTCAAGGTTATGCGTGCCGAGGGAAAAGAATTAAACGATCCGGTTGTGTGCGCCCGGTAAGCGGAATTTGTTGCAAACCGAAGATCAATATTCATTTGCCCGTTATTAATACGTCGATAGATGCATTCATCAATCTGCAATTTCTTCCTGTTTGCGTTGTCGAACACAGCTGTTTGAACCGTGGAATTAGAAATGAAACGCAATTAGCCGATTCATTAGCGGCACAGGCAGTATCAGTTTTATTTCGCGAAGTTTGTTTTAAATAAACTTCGCAACTGCGTGTGTGTGTGTGTATCACGTGCGCGGGACAGTGAATGCATAAAAGTCTGAAGCACAATTTGGGAATCGAAATCGTAGAAGTTACTGGAAATTAGCGAACGAATTTTTAGGCCGCCGTTGACGGATGTGGAGTTCGAAACAGTTGACAATTTATTCGTTGGAGATTAAAAATTCGGGCGAGCCGGAAAATTTATTTACTCGGACCTGCAAATTAGTTCTTATTTAATTCGTATTTTATTAACTCGTTACGACCGGAGTTATTTTAGGCCGCTCGATTTTGTTTTTGGTTGCTATCACTTTTTAATCCACGGATATTATCAAGTATTTTTGTTAAATACACTTTCTATACTCGACATAATTTTTTAATGTTAACACTAGATTCAGTATCAAAAGTTTTATACGACCCTATAAAATTAACAGTAAGACATTTATTCTGACTTTCAACGTGCATCATTTTAATATTGCAAGTAACACACGCGTCGAATATGATTATATTCGATGATTTATATATTTATAATATTCATAGAATTTAAAATAATTTGTAATTAAAAATAGATTTATAATATTCATGAATTACGTTTGCAAACCGCGTAATCGTGAATTAAAAAATTAGTGAAACAGAGTGGAAAACAGTAAAGAATTGAGATTCGCGGAACGTAGGAATTATGAGAAAGCTATTAATATCGTAGAACTTTGCGTCGCAGTTTAAACTTGATCGAGTAAAATATTAATTCGATGCAATCGTCGGGTATGTGTTAGTAAAACAGTGAGCGCGAGTTCGCGCGAAGATAGCAGCGTGACAACCCGTCCGCGTTCGAAAGGGGAAAGTGATCGATAAAGTTCGTACTTGCAGCGATTAATTGGTGACTGATCGTCATTGTTTCTTCCCCGTACTTTTGACACTTGTTTCGTCGATCAATTATCGGGCCCGCCTAATGGGAGACATTAAAAAGCGAGACATTTATAATTGTCCTCGAGCCGGATCGCTCGTTTCGATACTCTTCGATTCCATTTATCATTCGGCCGCGCAACAATCGAGGCACGCTCTCCGGGATATTGCTCCCGGACGATGCACAATTAAAATAATAGACTCTCGGCGGTCTCGTGGAAATCTTAAGAATTGCATTACCGGTTCGGTAAAAGTCTCGCGGATAGTGCCCGTGTCCTCTCCCTGTGTTTCTCTCTCTCTCTCTCTCTGTCTCTCTCTGTGTGCACGCGTCCGTGTGCGTCGATGCTCGGTACAGGTGTTCGCGCGCGCGACGAAGAGATTCACGGAGACGACGACCATTGCCGGATTAATTTTCGCACGGAGCCGTGCGACGACCGCCACCGGTGGTTTTCAAACAAATGTAATTAAATTCTTTCGACGCTAATGATCGCATGCATTTGTGTACCACCGTGCAAATGATATTTAAATTAGTACGCGGCCTGTATATTAATCGCGCCGAACAGAACACATTTTCGTGACGATTGTGCGACTTCCGTGAGGTTGTTAACTGATCCAGCAACGGTAATAAATTCCTTCCCGTGTAATTTACATTCAGCCCCATCCCCCCAACCCCCCACCCACAGCCCCTCGCTCCTCCAGCCAGAAACACTTGAATATGCACCGTGTCTGGTAAATCGTGTTGCAATCGCAGATAAGTTTATCACCGGCGGGGAAATCGGCGAAAGAAGCGAGGAATAAATTTTTGTTTGATCGATCGCGCGATTCCCGAGACAAATTGCTTCGGACGTGACGCGACTTTTTTCAGTCCGATGGAAACCCACCAGGCACCACGCCGAAGTTCGGCATATATATTTATCTCAGATAATTATTCCAACGGAGTCCTTTTCGTCGGATATTTTATTCGAAACATTCATCGTTCGCCGTAAATTAGGCTATTTATTCTTTATAAATTGTTCTATCTGTCTTTATTAATTATCCTAGCTATTTATTTTTATTATATATATTTTTCTTTACTCGAATAATTTTTTATTCGAACAATTGTTCGCCACGAATTATTCTATCTATTTATTTTTAATTTAATATTATTCTTTGCTCGAATAATTTTCTATGAAAATACTTCGAAAAAGAAATCATTTTTACTCGGATCCTTTTATTACGAATTCCTACACGATTAAATTCTTATTTAAATAAATCGCGATCCAACTGAATTTCCACCGGACTAAACACGTACTTCGCAGCGTCGAAAAATATTTGATTCGTTGGCTTTCACCTTTCGTTGTTAGGGAGCGGCAAAAATCGTCGCAGAGGCATTTAAAATATTTACCAGCCTCGGACGCGACATTTTTGAAAACTGCTTTAGAATGCAAATGCACGGAATTTGCGGAGGACGAAGCAAGACGTACCGAGTCGGTCGGGCTCGAGAAAATTTGTCCAACAGCTTGTCAAGATGTAAAATTCATTTTCCAATTATCCGCCGGTAGATAGACGTAGCCGGGGAGAACCAATAAAAAATTGAATGGTTCTGTAGGACCTTCTACGGCTGCGACATCATGCAGGAATCCGTGCGCGCTATATCAGGACGATATCCACAAGGAGCCCACCCCCCTCGAGTTCCAGAAAAACAAGCCGATAAATCTAATTCCTCGTGTTGCGTGAGGTGTCGCGATACGTTAATTGCCGTTGAGAACGCGGCGACAGAAAGTGTCCCGGCGAAATCGGAATAATTCCGTCGGCCTTGAGATCTCGAGCATACAACACGGAACGCGGTAAATAACAGCGGCGTTATGCAGGCCAAACTTCGTTTTAAACTTCCGCCTACGAACTTATTTTCACCGACACTATTTGCATAACCGGATCAGTTGAATCGGAGCGGCCTTTCTTTAGAATATTGTCCACTAATTTTTATCGATTCGTGTTAGCGATGTAAAATCTAACAGCTCGCATTATTTTATTTTTTGTTCTTAATTATTGTTCTGCACTTATTCCTAGAATCAAATTTTATTTCAATTTGGAAGAAATACTTTATACTTATAGGCTATGCACGAAATCTTCACGCGTCTGGCACTGTAAGGGGTTGAAAGAGGAACAGAGAAAGGCTTCAATATTTATAATTAATTATAGAATAGAGGACAGAACATTTTGATGAAAGAATTAGTGGATTAGTTGGTCTGACACGTGATTCGATACGTAGAGTTGATGTCCCAATTATCGTGCCCTCGGATTAAAAATGAAAAAGGGAAAGTGTTATATATAAATTGATGATCTATATTTTTTTTATACTGTTTATATGTCGACATGTTGTTTATTTTATTATGTTCGTCTCTCACACGTCAAGGTGAGAATTTTCGTACGAAACTTTTCTTTTTCCATACGTTTTTAATCCGGAGGCACAATAACTGGAGCACCTACCCTATTAATTGCGACGCGGTCGTGTTTTGTGTGCCAATATGCCCGCTATTTTCTATTGATGCGTGTTATATTATTATGCAAAACAAATAATACTATATCACCGGCAACGTTTATAAACATTAACTGGAGCAGTAATAACCGGTAATGGACGGACACGTGAGCTAAATGGTACTCAGGTGCACGTGTACGCGCGGTAAATTCTCGCGACCGGAAATCGGAAACAAAGTCCGATGGAAAAAAGTTGATCTCGCCATTTTCATTTATCATTTACCATCGAGCACACCTTTCGAAGCGCGATAACTATTTCAAAACTGCGCTAACACTCTTCGAATGCCATTTGCCGGGATTTGACATGCGTTACGCCGCGTTGTACATTGTTGTCCCGAGAAATAATTCCGTGCAAACGAACAATATCAAAGCGAACGAATCGCCGAATTAGTCTCGCAAATAAAAATGCAGCGCGCTGCAACGCGCGCGCGCTCGTTTGTGCAACTGCGAAATTAGGGCTCGCAGGTGGATTCGCCTTCGAGAATTTAGTTTCTCGAGAACGGTCGCCGCTCCTTGCCCATTTCGCGCGTCGCGTCGCAGCGATTCTTACGAATCCCGATCACAGATTCACTTTGTCGCTGGTGGAACAGCAAGACGCGACGAGCGGAGTCCCGCGCCGTTGCAGCAAAAAACCGGAGAGGAGCAAATATTTCGAAGCGCGTAGGGATTCTAGACTTTTTGTCGTTTTTATTTTTAAATATGAATACGAGGGAAACGACAGAAAAGAGTAATTAATATCCGGCTTAAAAATGAACGACCAGGGAAAATTTGTCCGCGCTGCGCGGAGAGTGATCCGCGTTGCAACGAGGGAAACGCGAATGCGTTAATAACATGCAAATAGAACCGAAATTCTCGCTGGGAGGGAACAAAAAAAAAAAGGAATCGCGAACCGTGGAACGAGTTCGCTGGCCGGGAATCATAAATCAACGATTTGGATTCAGTGGTACAATTTAAAATCAACGGAGAATGAAATTAATTACGGACGAGCGGCGCAGACGTTCAACAGTTCACTCTTTATGGTAATGCGCGCGGCAAGTTGCGACTACAGGAGTCATTTCCCTGTCCCGTCGATGGTGTCTCGTTCCCATCGATACACTTTCGCCCTCGTTCTTGGAAAAATTCGCTCCGTCCATTTCCAAGCAGGTAAATGCGTTTCTGGAATCAATTATTCGAAGCTAATTATTAAAAAGGGACATTGAAAGCGGCAAACGCACCGTGCATTCGATACGAACAGCGTCGCCTAAGTAACGCTTTTGTTTAGAGTTTGACGCCGTGATACTCTCTCTCTCTCTCTCTCCCTCTCTCGGCAGCGTAATGCATTTTTGTAATTTTGCCGAATGACGATTCTTTTATTCATTCTTATTTATCCATTATTTTTGCTTTGTATTTTGGTGTATATTTTACTTTGTGTTTTGGGGTATATTTTGGGGTGTATCTTGAGGTTTAATTTGAGGTGTATATTGTTGTAAATTTGAGATGTATTTTGATGTATTTTGGGTATATTTTTGTGTATATTTCTGTGTATATTTTGGCATATATTTTGGGGTGTACTTTGGTGTATATTTTCCTGTCTATTTCGGGGTGTACCTTGATATATATTTTAGTATTTATTTTGATGTATATTTTGGGGTATATTTCGGTGTACATTTCAGCATATATTTTGGGGTGCATTTTAGTGTATATTTTGAAGTGTACTATATTTTGATGTATATTTCGAGGTGCGTATCAAGGGGTGTGTTTGGCCTATATCTTGCTCTATATATTGCTCTATATCTTGCTGTATATTTTACTCCACATTCCAATGTAAATTTATTCAAACCGTTCATTGCACATTTCAATCGAAAACAACCAGCGTTTTCTAACATACAAAATAATAAACCAGGAACGCAAAGTGCGCATTCGATGCGACCACATTGTCGCATAGTGTCATCGAACGTAATTAACGTTTCTGCTTAAAATACGACGGTCGCAATATTGGCACGCGATATTAATTACAATATTGGCTTTTATTTACCGCTATTTATAAATTGCCTTCAGTGCACATTTCGATGCAGATTAATTCAAGGTGTTCCCTGAGCAAATAAATTCGGAACACACTGAAATAATGAGAAGAAATTGATCAGCTACCTTTCCGAGATTAACGTCAACATCGCATTCGACGCGTTAAATAATTTACATTGCGACGCCCGGAGCGCGAGGTAACGCTACGCGAAAGACATTGTAAAAATATCGAGTTGCGTAAAAATGTATCAGGCCAGAGGTTAAGTCGTATTAACACGTTCAGCGTCACGTCACCCAACTATGGGTGACTCTAGTTGTTAAATAATTTTGAAAATTTATTTTCATTCTAATATATCCGAACAAACTGAATTTGACTAGGATGTTTCGAATGCGAAAGAGTTCTAATTCCATTCCTTATGATCAATTTTCACTTTCTAATTTCGCTTTAATTAATTAAATTCCTTTGATTTTAGTGAAAATTTTGCTGGTCGATTGTTGGCGACGAACGTGTGAAATCCGCCAGCCGCGATTGTATCATGTATTAATTTCGTCATATATTAAATTCTTGGCTCGCGCTGTTCCCAGAGTGGCCGATTGTTTCGCCGCGGTCATCGAAGGTGTTACGACGAAAGGTATCGCGGGATCGCGTGGAGTTTTTCTTCTTAAATAACCGTTTAAAAGTTGCACAGAAGTCGATTGTTCGACGGACGGCGGAGCGGGCGCCTCGCGTTTTCCACGGCGGTCGTAACAGATACTTCGGCGGAACATCTATTTCCCACGATAGCAATTGCACGATGTACTGAATCGCGGAAGGCGTTTTAATCGGCCGAACGATATCGGGAACTTTCATATTGCGTAAAACTTTGTACGCGGTCAGTATCGAGCAACTGCGGCCGCGTTAATTCCGTCGAGTAATTACGCTGTCCGCAGTGCCGGATTTTTGTCGACTTCCTGCGGATTATTCGTTGTTCTTTAAAACCCGTACACGGCCGAGCATTTTGCCTCGAAAGCTGGCCATAGTGATTTTTATCGATGTTCAACCCTTTGCAGTCGGAGCCATTTTAACTGGAAATACAAAAATATTTGTTCAGACTTACAGTGTTTCCATTTTAATACAACCTGGAGCTTTTTATACTTATTGGAATTGAATTTCGTGACTCGTGCAACAGTTAACAGCTCTTAACAATTTCCTGAGGACAAGTAAATTTGATAAACATTATTTCGAGACGTGGCATGGTAATTTTTAATAACGTCACGGCTTATCTGTCATTTCCTAAATCAAGTTTAGGCCAATTTTGAATCACTCTCGGTAATAGCATAATTCAAGTTTCTATAAAAAGTATGTGCTAAAAATTAATGGAATTCTAAATTGATGTTAAGAATTAATTATATTCTAAAAGTCTATTGGAAATTTATTTGAACTGAATTCCTTTTGGAAACGTATTACAATTTATATTTCCATTAAAAAATTAAAACACTTTAGATTTCGATCGAGCCCCGCTATTATTAAAATTTCTATTAGATTCTATTGCAATTTATTTTCCCAATGAGATTTGTTATAATTAAATCTACCCGTATTTAAGTCTGATCGTAATTAAAAGTTGTATTATACAATTATTGCAAATTGTACGAGAAATCGATTATAATTAAACTCAGCCCTACTTAGATCCCGGTAGTTAAGTCGACGCGAGTTCGCCGGTTGTTGTGTCGGCGAAGATGACTAAACGTAGAGATATTGTGATCTCGATGATGTTTTGTCGAATCCTCGGTTCATTAAGTTTGAATTATTATCCTCCCATGATTATATCTTCCGCTGCAACCATCGGGAATCTACAGACGGGATCGCTAAATTTAAATTCCTATAGGTTCTCGTTAAACACTTCCTCCCTGTCGCCCAATCGAAATAATTGTCCCATCGAGTTCCATCTCGCGTGAAGTCCCAACGATACAATAGTAATTTCCTTTCTGCATTAAAACGACGGCTGTACCTTTTCTTATTAAAACGAGACATTTATCTCTAATTCTACCTGCCACGCGCGCGCTCCCTTGCAAAAATGACATAACCTTCCTCTACCTGATCGCGTCAACATTGATAACAACGAGGCGGTGGATTTCCAAGCGAATTATAATTTTCATACGACCGTCTCGCAGAAATTATAAATAAAACTTTTCCTTCGTTAATTAAAAAATTTACTCGACGCGGAGATGAAATAAAAATGCTGTTATGCCGTTCTCTACGTGCCATAAATGCGTAATAATCCACAGTCTAATGATAAATAATAAGCAGATCTGATTTCTGTTTCTCTGAATGATGGTTATTTATTTTTCCACGGCGTAACATTGAGCTAATTATAATTTCCTGTGTATTATAGGATGAATGCAGCCTTTGAAAAAAGATCTACGACATTCGATGCGCATTTGGAGCAATTACTTTGCATACAAACAAAGCAGTCGATCACAATTTATAGTTCCTCTAGAACAGGCACGAGCAACAAGCGTTATTTGCTCTGGGAGCGCCAGGATTGCCCCCAGGGGCAAATGATGCCAGAGAAAGAGATAAAAGACCACCGATGGAAGACAAACTACTTTGTTCCCTCCGCGCGGTTCATTACTTAAACATTTATTTTCTCTTTAATAAAACCTCCGACGTTTTACCGTTTTTCATAGTCAGACAAACGGAGTAATTGCGCTCGTTTCTTCGTCATGCTTTCGTCATGTTCGCTCGTAATAGTCATCGCTTGACCCACGGTCGACGAAAATAGTCACTTCTATAACAAATGCCAATTGTTCCGGCTGTTCGCCGACAATTTCAATCGAGCTATAACAATATAATTTAAAGAACTGTTTAATTACTTCCCAAGATAATTTTCATATCAACAAAGTATACATTTAAAAATTTGCCAAGAGTGTATTTTATATGCACAAAATGCACTTTGTCGTATAAAATGGACATACTACAAGTCAGCAAAATTGTTTCAAATTTACAGTTCAAATGGCTTCCGAATGGTTATGTGAAGGTTATTATTTGAAACGCTGGAATGCTGAGAAATTTTTTAATTAGAAAAGTCGCGGCGAAAGGAGATTGCAAAAATGATTTTTCAACGGTCACCGATTTTTGTCGCGTCGCAGATTTCGCGGGCGAAATTGATTAAAAATTTCCGGCGAAGCAAAACACGGATGAGTCGAGAGATACAGGTAGATCGGCGCCGATGCAGGCTCGCAGCGGTGCAGAAAGTTTCATGGAAATTGGTTCGCTAGTTTTCGAGTTGCTCGGCCAACGGTGGTCAGACTGTACATAGACAGTAGGCGAGAAACTTCCTAAATGATATCTGCCTTGTGAGTTCGTAACGAACGGTCTTCACCTGCAATCATAACTTACAAGTTATCGGCGAACGCAAAAGAAGTTGCCCGGGCTTTCCGGGAACGGTCGTCGCCTCGTCGCCGACGTCGCCGGCTTCGTCGTGCACAGCCATTCCGGTTCGCTGAATTTTCTTGTCAATTTTTTACGAAGACGTTCGTTTCGAATCGGCCGGGACGCAATTCCTCCGGCGCAGCTTCTGCCCGAGGTAATAAAGAGCCGTGGATTATTGATGTCGTCGAAAGCCTCTTATAGAAAAGTTTATGAATTTTCCGGCGGCCGCGGTGAATCGTCGAACACAAACGGTGTTAAGCGCCTCTAAAGCCGACTGATCTCTGACGTATTTTATTTAACGTGAATCAGGACAGATCTGGAGAATTCAATTTTACATTGGTAGCGACTGCGATCAGGGGGGAAATGGGGGGAACCCCTTGTTAGGAAAGCATTTGTCGCTATTAAACCGAGAAAAAAGGAAACATTTCTGCAAAATTAAATATTTCAAATATTCTAAGATTTAAATTTAAATTTAAATTGTTTAGATAAAACGTAATTGCAAAATACTTGCAGTTGGTATTTTATTTAAAAGTCATTCGATTAAAAGTGATTTCAACGAGTATTGTTTCCAAGTGAACCGTTTAATTTGGAATACTCCCTCGAAATCATGCGATATTAATAGTTGCAATATCGATTCCAATACAATAAAAATGTTCGCAAGACATTATTAAGAAGAAAATCAATTTCAAGCGGATAGCACACTGCCTTTGAGGAGGAGCGAGCCGTCGCTTTAATTAAAACGGGCAATTTCACGAATACATTTCGAAATTGCGCGCGTTACAGAAGATAAAAGAAACGAAATTGAACAGCAATTTTGGCTGGTAATTAAATAACAGAATTTCGAAGAACCGACACGGAGCATTCCGCGTTGATTGGTTTCCCGCGTCGTCATTTTTATGGGACTGGTTGGATCGCGTCTATTGTAATTGGCCGAAGGTCTATCCGTTTAATTGGAGCTTTGCATTCGACGCGACTGTTCTATTATGCAACAAAAATTGGACGGCGAAAAGCGACGATATAATGCGATAATTTTCTGCTACTTGCCGGTGGTGGTTTTCAAGCTGGACCGGCTTCATAATGGAATGAAAACATTGCTATTGATTACTCCGCCGATTAATCCGCCGACCTATTAGTCCACGTAATATTTCAAATTTATTCATCGGTTATTTTATTCACGGCGCGCGGCACGTATTCCCCCCTAACAAAGCGGAAACGCCAGTCTCGAATTCGGAAATATCGAATTCAAATATCAAATTTCTAATTATCCGCGCGATTCGTTCGTCGGCACCATAATCTCAATTAGTCTACTTAGAAACTATTCGTTCCGGCCAGAGATCCGCGCTTGATATTTCCGATAAAATATTCAGTCGCGCTAATCGAATATGCAATGCGATTTTAGCGCACCTTAAATTTCACTCAGCCTAACTTCGAACGATTCTTCGAGCTCGACGTAAGTCGCGATGAAAAATGCGCGACTTACCGAAAATTCTGTCGTTGGAAGGAGCAGCATCGTAGATCGCAGCCTCGGATTATAAAGTTCGGTTCGGCTGTAATTAGCAAATTATTATCGCAACTCCTCCGGCGTAACCTCGGTGCGGCGGCTCCTCTCCGGCCGGACCTCAATTATTCACACGTTGGAAAGGCTCGATGCTGCGTAACGATATTAAGGAAAGAACATTGCCGGCATTAACCTGGAAGTTTTAACAGAAAACAGAATTCCCGGCAGACGTTCTCTATTCTCCCGGCATTGTTTACGAATCGTCGACCCGAAACGAGGAACATTTCTGACCACGCCGCGCCGCGAGCACCGAATGAAAATATCGAGCATAATTTGCAACGCATGGGAGTGTGCTTTCAATTCCCGACCCCCCCATCCCCTCCTCCTATTATGTACACGGACGGGAGGGAAAAAGAGAAGAGGAAGATCCCCGCCGCGGAAAATTCTTCAAGCTTCGACGAAGGTACACGCAAGAAAGCTCGTTTCCGGCGCGCTATATACGCGCTGAATAAATCGTATGACGATTTTATTATTATCCTTTTTTCGGCCGCCGCCGACAACGGCTTCCCGGAACTTCGGAATCCGTTCGCGGGGTTCTTGTGAACCAAAATGGCGAGGCTCGTTATCGATCTAAATCGCGCGGCTGGAAAGCAGAGTCGGCCGTTAATTGTTCGGAACGAACGCTTATATGATTGTCGGATAATTATCCGTGGGAATTTTCTGGTCGAATATTTCATTCGATTATTCATTGCTTGTCGTAAATTATTCTGTTTGTTTGTTCGCGGAATTCGAAGAAGTTATTCGGATAGCGATCGTTTATTCGAGCGATATTGCGAGTTTCAATGTTTTTGATTTTACGTAATTTTATAAGAATATACGAATTTTTATTCGATTGAAGAATTATTCTAAATTTTCATCCGGATAGATTTTTATTCGATCGAATGTTTATTTATTTAATGGTATCGAATTTTGACCCGAGTCTGTTTCAAAGTATAAGCTAATTAATGCAGCGCAATCGTTGAATTATAAAACGAAAATGGATGAATATTAACCAAGAGTCTCGTATGCAATTATGTTTTAGCCGGAGTACGAATTTTATAACGATGAAAGAGCAAAAGGAAGTACGCGTTTCCATGTTATTAAACTCGTAAGCATGCACCGTTAATTAGCTCGGTTCGTAAAAAAGGTCTTCGCCCGAGAAACCGTAATTGTGTCGCGTCTAGTTCTCGATATGCTCGGGTTTTTGAAGAATTTTTGATGGGCGCGGAGCTGTCATCGGCGTTGATTAAGTCTATTATCCGCTCAGTTGACTGAAGCATAAGGAGACCGGGTCGTCATAGTCAATACCGTTCACAGAATTGCTGATTTGCGGATTATCAGACCCCCGGTGAGGTTAATTATTGGTTAAACGTTGGAGGAATAAGGTGCTTCGCGGAGCCTGAAGCTATATCAACTAAAACAATATGACGGAATTACCAGCGATGGGATTATAATCGTGGCGCCGCACCGGAGTGTTGCAAAATTTTATTCGAATAAGAATTCGCTCGAATTTGAATTTATTCGGGCAGGTATTCGTACAGAAAATTATTGATTCGGATCATAGTAATGTAATATAAAGTGATTTTTCATAGTTGATCGATTTATTCGTTTCCGAATTATTCAAATAAATAGAATAATTCAGGATGAATTATTCGAATAAATAAAATAATTCAGGACGAATTATTCGAATAAATAAAATAATTCAGGACGAATTATTCGAATAAATAGAATGATTCAGGACGAATTATTAGAATAAATAGAATAATTCAGGACGAATTATTCGAATAAATAGAATAATTCAGGACGAATTGTTCGAATAAGTAGAATAATTCAGGATGAATTATTCGAATAAATAAAATAATTCAGGACGAATTGTTCGAATAAGTAGAATAATTCAGGATGAATTATTCGAATAAATAGAATAATTCAGGACGAATTATTCGAATAAATAGAATAATTCAGGATGAATTATTCGAATAAATAGAATAATCAAGGA
>CM052154.1:9771853-9835018 GCA_028455555.1 Augochlorella aurata | reverse complement strand
AAATGATTTAACATTTAGCGATCTATTCGGCACGGAGTCGACTAATTTTTCGATTTAAAAATGCGCGCCACGGCAGCGTGTATCCCGTAAATTGGATTTCGGCGAATTTTTGGGAGAAGGTAGCAGAGCGCAGCAGCAAATACGAGGCATCGATAAATGCAAATGGCCATTGATAAATGCTTTCGGGCCATTGATCGTCGCCGATTTAGCGACAGAAAAATCATTTTCAATCTGCGACACTACCGGTACTGTCTGCTTATGCATGGATTCTATCACTGCTCGTATCGCCGGCTCTCCGGAGCAAGGCTCGCTGCGAGGCGAATCAAATTTATAGCCTGATAGACGAAAGGGGGTTAAAAGTGTCATTCTCTTGTGCGGAACGCCGGCGAGTATCGAACTGCAAAATATGCAGACTTCGCTGTTTTGCATTCTCGCGCCGAGTGAACATGCGAGGAGTGCTCGCTGTTATGCATACCTCCGTGTGCAGTGCGACTCGCCGATTAAAGTGGCAACGATCGAGAATTTTTCTTTGAGCCATAACGCGCAGCGTTGTCCAAATAAAATGGCGAATTATCGTCGATCCAAAAATCGCACAAAATCGAAATTTTATCTTTACTAATATATAGAATATCCTAGCACGACTAAAATAGACGATTTTAAATTACTGTAATTAATTTCCTATCTCTCTTACGTGAATTAATTTCAACGCTTTTTAATTTTATTAGAATATTAGTATTAAAAATTAATTTTTAAGCTGATAAAGCATCTATGTCAGTCATTTTTCACTGTCAATGTGTAGTGCGTTGTTGAACGATTTGGTCAGGGAACTCGTTTCCTCGTGCATTCCATTAATTTTGCATTCCGAGATTGCAAGATCCGCGGTCCACTTGTTAATAATTAATGGCCACGCGATAGCTTAAGTAATTCTTTTCTTCCAAGCTTTCCGCGCGCTCTATAAACGGCGCATTTATTTTGATAAATTCGCCGGCGAATCTGCGTACCCGTGAACCGCGATATATCATGGAGGAGGGAAGAAACGTGTGGCTCTCGTTTTACGAAATTTATGGCTCTTATCGAGCCACGATACAACGTAAGAGCGTAATTTCTAGGATGGAAAAAGTAGTAACTGCTGCGGCCGGTTGTTCCGCCATTTTTTCTATTAGCGAACGATGTTTGACACGTATACGAGCCAAGCGAAAACAATTTCTCCCGCGCGTCTTTCCGACGTGTAGTATTACGCCGCTGACAAATAAATGGCTGCTTGCCATTCATATAGTATAGTGCTACCATGAAGGTACAGTCGGTCGAAGAAGGCTCGAACGCGATCTCCTCGGAAATTCGCGCGAAAAAATGCGTCTTTTCAGAATTTGTGTTTTCGAAACGGTTGAAATGTTTCAGAAAAGTATTTTTTAAAATATTTGGATCGGTATGTAAAGATAATCTCGCGTCTATTGTTTCGTCTTTAATGACAAAAATTAGAAACGCCGCGGGCAACGATACGTTTCTGCGAATGCAGCGAATCTTCTCGGCCCACCCTATACACATGCACGTTCAGAGATTCCGTAATTATGAATCAATTATTCATCGTCGCCATAATTCCTCGCATACACGGTTCCGGACTACAATCTATATTTCACGTTGTTTAATGTACCGTGCCTGCAAAGACGTGTAAACGTTACCGTGCACATCCATAGAATTTTCATCTCACACATGGATCCTCGATAATCGGATTAAGATCACCAATTTCATCGAAAATCCTTCAGTCGGCGCACGAAAGTAAACGTAGATCGACGGAACATATTTTCTCATTCGGACGGAAGCCTGTTGAAACCGTTTCGCGCTTTTCACCAGTCGAATAACATTTCATTAAAAATGCGCGATCGAATCCCGCTGCGAATTTTACGAAGTTACGGGGCGAACTGCAAAATTATGAGAACAGCGGAATGCATTAACACGACGAGAAGTTCCAATCGGATTCCTTTTGAATTTTTCATACTTGAAACCGATGTGTACACTTTTTACTGGAAAATCCGCGGTGTAATAACCTTCGCGGAATTGGCTGTATTTAATTAATACTTTCGACTGTATTATCCACCAGGATCTAAACTGTTTAATGCATTTGTTAATAATTGAGAATTACTGAGTTTACGCAATTAGCTGTCGCTCTATACAAAATTATTTAGTATGTTTAATCTTTGAAGAATTTTTAACGATTTTGCAAAATCGCTTTTACAAATATTCCATGAAAAATGAAACGAATAACTATTTTACAGAAAATCTGCATAACAAAACAGTCAGGGAGAAATAATATTTCTATTCAACCCCTTGCACTACGATTTCTTTGACGCTGATTAGCACTTCCTTGTTCTTTAACAATTTACCTGACAGATCAACTTTCATTTCAACTTCAATTCTGATACAATAATAATTTATAATTTCACGAGACAACATCCAGCGGGAATTTTGAAACTACTGACAAATAATATCGAACTAATGCGCACTAACCTTGTACCCGTGAAATATTCAAACATTAATAAACCAGTAAACAAATTTGGATAGCACGAAATTTGTCGATTTATATAAACGTCATCTAGCAGGTAATCGCGCAAAGAGGTTGAACACCGATGAGACTAACTCCGGCATTGTAAAAAACGAAGCTGACCTAAAAGCGAGGGCCACAGGGTGTTCCGGGCTTAAACACTCGCGCGAGCGCGAACTGTCGGAGCATGAAATTGCCGGGAGATAAATTTGAAATTTCTAAACAGCCGTTCCGAGGGAAAAAGTCGGCCGGGCCGCGCGCTTCGTTTACATTCACTTCGGAAGAAGACGCGGCGAACTCGAAGCAGAAAATTCTTCCGGAACTCCATCCGGTTTCGAACGGGCCCCGCGATCGGCCGACTAAATAGATTTAGATACTTCGGAAGTTGTCGCGCCGAGCTAAAGGTAATCGACCGTGAAAATTAAGTATCCTGTCCCTATAATAGAGGTATGGCCCGCGAATAGGAGAGCCGAGTGCATCCGGCTGACATTCCCGTTGCCCAGAAATGTGTCTACGACGCGCAATGGCCACGCTGCAACATACCGTGTGCCGGCTGCGGTCATTTTGAGTACGCTGGGTTAGCCAGGAATGTTAATAGAAAATACTCGGTGTCTCTAGACTTTAATTACGAGGCGCGAGCGGAGATCGCCGACGGAAGAAGCTTATAATAAGTGTCGACCCGATCGACTCGAATAATCGTCCGCGGCGCCGTTTACGGCACCGCCGACCAAATACTAACTGCCCGATGGTAACTAGACTGCGGAATTTTATGCGGCCATGCCGGATAGTAATCTTCCCGGAATTGCGGAATCCGGCGCTCAAGGGTCCCAGATTTTTTGCCACGGAATTGTCCACATTTCGCAGATGCGTTCGTTCTGAATTCAAACCGAGACGCAAACGACTTCGTTTAAGCTCGTTCTCCGACCAGGGCCGAGCAACACCTGAAGAAATAGGCTGGGTGTCCTAATTTCCGTGCTTGTTCCAATCACTGTGCCTCTGGATTGGAAATTTATATAAACAATTTTGCATACGAATTGATGATTTATTTATTTTTTATTATATTTACCTCTCCTAATATTTTTCAATTTATTAGAGGTTATGTCTTGTCAAAAGTCGGAAGAAATGCTTGCTCGAGATTTCCGTATAAATGAATTATTAATATGATTGACGTTGTACTAAATGTGTATTATAATAAAAGAATTTCATTTAGTATTAACAACGATTTAAATATTATATTTTTTAAATTAAATCCAAGAATAATATTTTTAAATTATTCAGATTACTAAAGGAAATTAAACTTTGTAATAAAAATGTCCCCACGTTTATTCGGCTTCGAAAGAGAAGCAGGTGAAATATAAAGCGTGAAAAGGTATAAAAGAATAAACAGAACCGATGTCTTTCGCCGGAGATTTGTGGTTCAACGACGACAAACCGTGGAAGCCGGTCGATCGGATGCAAACAATTGACTTTACGATCGGCATTTTGTCTGGACCTAAGCTGTCGCGAAAGAGGGCAGGGCGCGGGGGTGCGGAGGGCGAAGCGGCGCGGGCCGCGAGTGACCATGAATGAAAATATCGGGCCGACAAAAGGCAGATCGGGGAAAGCTTTTCCTCAGACGGTTTCGCCAGACTTGGCTCGATTTTCGGAACGACCCCACGATATCCCAGAAGTCCGTAGCGTTAAATCCGCGATTAAAATGCATTGCGTAAAATCGAGTAGACCCTATCGCTCGGCTGTTCCGAGGACGGGCTCGGTTTCCCAAGCCCCATGGAATCGCGGGCCGGCCTGCTATCACTCTCGGCGCCGGATTTGATGAACAGTACGCGGTGCTTAAATAACTGATGATACAGTTAAGGAAAAGGAGTGAAGATAAATGTTACTGCGGCTCGCCGGGATTTGAACGGGATAGTTAAGATTAGAACCAGTCGCTGTTAACCGTGTTCAAGTTAGAACGGTGAGAAATGATCCCCCACTTTCGCGCACCTCCGCAATCCATCTACCCTACCCCGTCCGTTTGATTGTGATTTTTACGGAGATCCCGAGCGATCGGCGAAAATAACGGCGACGCTCTTTGCCCGATTACACCGAACCGCCAACTTTCAAACCGGCTCCTATGCCGGTTAATTATAGCGCGTCGATGCGAAGCTATTAACCCTTTGCGGGCGTGTGACTACCCTCAGCCATCAAAGGTGTTTATTTATTTTCTTATTTTTCTTTATTTTCACATGAAATTAAAACATATTATTTCATTATTAAATTATTATACAGTTGTTATATAATTACTTTGTTATTGGAACATATTATTAAACTTTATAAAAGGATTAATAAATGTTTTTCTTTCTTAATTTTGCGTATTATGGATTACTGTTCGTTCAATGAAAATGTATTCTGACCAGTGTAACACCTAAAGGGTTAACTCCAATTTTAAAATTGCTATTTATTATAAATTATACATAAAACAAGCAGCGATTGCTACGAAATTTTTCCACTGTTATATTTTTTATTAAACGTCGAAGGACGCCGAATTTTCGCATAACGCCGTCCAGTGACAAATCGAATGTAACATTGCATGTTACACGGGGCTTAGACCCGCTGCCTGAATAAATAAATAAGACGGAACGGAGTACGCGAGAAAGAACATGCGGAGAACGGCGCTGGCTGCTGATACCGGCGGACCCTTCAATTGGCGAACGCGCGTGTCTTGTAAATAACAAATACGTGGGAGCGTTTCCTCCTTCGCTTTAATTCCAGATATTAAATGTAAATGAATTCGGGGAGTTGTTTAACTGAATCGCGAGCGTACGGGAATTCGAAACTGAATATGTAAATGAATTTGTCGGTTCTCTTCTCGGGAGTAATGTTTCCAGCAATGATATTCTTAATCACATTTTCCGCGGGCAAATATTATCTTCGTGCGGAACGGGAGAAGCTTCTTTCCCGGCCGGACCGTTCCGGGCTAGACGCGGCCGGAGGGATGCATTTCGAAAAATTGTGTAAACTGCGGCGACGATATTGTATCCGGTGGTCCCCGGCGCGTTCGTATTTGCCGACGAGATCGGCCGTTCCGTCGACGTTTCGGCTGGCGAGCGTTAATAACAGCGCTTAACAGTCCCCGATCATCGGTGCTTGTAATAATCTTGTTCCCGCTTAATGCCGCGTCAAAACGCCGATCGTAAGGGGATTAAAATTTTACGTGCTCATAATTCACACTCACCTCGGGCAATTTATCGTCCCGATACCGTACGAAGTCTTCCTCGACGTTCGCCGATACGAACGACGCACCAACACCGTTTGTCAGCCCCCGATGTTTGCGTATAGTCGTCCCAATTGCTTCGAAATCTGTTAAAACTCACCGCGCGGGAAATGGAACGCCGGCTGCAACTTTTATAACAGTTGCTCCGACAATTTTTAATAATTCCTGCGCCCGCGATATTTCACTCTTGCCCCGGCGCGTTCCCGACGAGTAAATACAGCTCCGAATACGCAAGCGAAGAATCGGTCGAACAGTCGGTTCAAAATCGGCGAGAAATTTCATTTGACGCGATCTAATACTTTGCCGAACTTTCGGCGAGCGGGGCTCGATAAAAGTTCGATCCCCGGGTCATTGATTTCACCTAACCCAGATCTCGAGCAACGTTTAACTTCGCCAAACTGTAAATTTCGTTGTAGTTGGATAAGCTTTTCCTATAAAGCAGCACAGTTTTAGTATAAACGAACGGAAAAGATGTTATCGAGATCCACGAAACGCATTAAAAATCACGTTACCTAGTACTGTAAAAATAGAAGTTTCTGAAATTTGCAATAGTAATAATAGTAATAATAATAATCGTCTATTGGACTAGTCTCCCCCATCGTCTAAAAAGAATTCGATCCGCTTGGTCCAGTTTCAGAGAAGTTACACCGTTTTAAAGGCGTGTCCACACGTATTCGTCGCCGAATGTAGGTAGAATTTTCGCGGAGCAGGAAACTCGCGACGCGAACTGAACAGTAGTCGATTGGTCGGGAATGCGGGTACCGCCGAGACGCGTTCGTCATTGCGAGAAAAACAGCCGGGCCACTGTATCGTCTTGATCCTCTCAATCACTGACGCGTTACAGAATCGGCGTGCAGGTGCAATTTCCCTACGGTTCCCTTTTTCCGTCCCGTATTGACCTATCTCACGTCGGAATTCCCCTCGATTATCCTCGACTTTTGCCCACCGTTGCGTTATGCGGGATATGTCGGTAATGTCGCTCGTAACTTGGAAATGGTAAGAGGGCTCCAGAGCCCTATTTTTCGCGGTGCCAGGAACTCCGCTGGGTTTTGGGATCATTCTCTCTCTCCGCATCGGCCCCTCCTCGAATCTCTCCTCTGTATCCTCATCCCCTGTTTCTCCGTTTCCACCTTTTCCAGGCGGCGTCGCGGCGCGGCGTCGCGCGACCACCACCACCACCACCCTCGTAACGCCGGTTTCTCTATTTTTCTCCATCTTTATTTCACCGGCGGGGTGTACACGCTCTTTCGGTCCGTATCACCCCCGCGTTTCTTCCCTCCCATCTTTACCGTTCCCACCGTTCCATCTTTCTTCCCTTTCTTTGCCCGACCTCCGTGTACATCTTCCGCCGCGACCCCCTCCGCCGCCGCCGCCCCTATCGAATGTATATTCTTCCCGATGTTTTTTGCCGGAGCCCCGCACACCGGGCCGGGGGCTTTGTTTATCGTGTCTCTAGTCACCGAGCATAACTCGAGTCGACGACGCCGTTGTTGCCTATTGCATTCACTCCCTGCCATGCCGGCGGTGCTCGAGCGTGCAGACACGCTATTAAACCTGCCAGATTTACGCGTGCCTCGTTATACGGGGGTCGAACCGGGTCACTTTTACTACGAGAATATATCGACGACGTTTTCCCGCGGCGCCGCTGCCTTCTCCCAAAAACTTCACCGAAATGCAATCTTCCGCCGGCGGAAAGCTGCCGTGGTGCATGCGCTACAGTTCGACGCATCGGCTGGAATTTTTAAGTATCTTCGATGCGTTAACCTGGAGATTATACTTAACGCTAGATCTACGATGCACTAAAGCAGCTGGTTTTTATTAGTTTATGAAATATATTTATTTTGATTTTATATCAGTAATATATGTGAATTATATCTAAATAATCGTCGATTAAAAAATTATATAATTATGATTCTACTAAACTAGAAAGAATGTAGGAACGTTCTTTAATTTCTTTAATGTCTTTATAGATTAATCCTTAATCTACTTGCGACTAAAATCCTGAACAATGGGCATTTTTACTTTTTTTCTGGTATTGTTCTTTATCGCACTGATTTTTCCGAATTTTATAATAATTATTTTTGTTTGTACACGACAACGACGAAACTACTGGCCAGCGTTGCCACAGAGCGGCATTAAACAGACGCGGACAGATGCGATCAAGTGTTCAATAGAGTTTAGAAGCAGTATATTTTACCGACAGCTTTTACAACCGCTAATTTGCACACATAAAGGGAAAATGACGTGTGAAATGCTCGGAACGGCTCACCAATATTATCCAAGCGTCGCGTGATCACAATAACTCTAATCCCCCAGTATTTCACGCTGTCAAATACGCTCTAAATGCACAAATATCCGCAGTCTAACGACGAGCCGGGCCGTAGATAATATCCGATCGCATTTTCCGCGAAACTTGTTAACCAAGTACCATGCAAACTTATCAAACTACCGGTTTAACCACTCGGATCCGGAAAAAAGGAGAAGAGCACACACAGACACGCGCGCACACGAGCGAACAATAACAGTTCATCACCGGTTCCGATAATCTGTACCGTCGCGAACGAACAAGCCCATAATTCTCCTAATTAAAACTATTCACCGTCGAGAGCGATAGCGTTCGGCCAATTAGGAGCGCGCGGATCTCTGCGTGGCCGGGGGCACGATAATTTCGCGCATTTATGAAACGGGCGATCTGTCGAAAAGGCCGTAACAATCGACCGTCTGATCGGACAATAATAAGGCAGGATCAACTAGCGGGACTCGCGAAACGATGTAAATTCCGGCTGAAAAAATCGTACTCGTTGATGACTGTTTCGTACCGCCATTTTTAAAACATTTTCTTAAAGCAATTTACAGACATTTCCCGTTATTTTAGCTGAATTTTTATAATTAAATATCTCAAACAAATATTACCAGTTAGCTGTTGCAATTGTTTTTAAAGATTGTGTAAATTACTGTAATTATACTACATATGTTCGATTTTCTGCATTAAAATTGCTCGACGAGAAGAGTAAAGACCATTAACTGCGTCTTAAAGCGCGCATGAAAATACCAACAAATTACTGGTAACAAAGGGCGAACTTTAAAATTTGAATAAAAGTATCCGGCTGTTCGGCAATCGGCGATAGAAGCTCGAAAATGTCACGACATTCCGCTCGCAACTTCGTCGATCGTGTTCGGCGCTTCGTAGCGCGGTGCGCACCGTTCGACGGGGCTCGAAGAGAGGGCGGCGATAAAACGGGGGCGAACTAAGCAAGCTGGATATAATTCCAATTAGCATCAGGTAGCTGGATAGGTTTTTGAAACGCGCAGCGGGGTCCGGCCGGTTGGCGGGCGTCGAGCGGAAACGAACAACGGGGACATCTGCAATTACACACTTTTAATGGAGAAAACTTTTTAAGAGAGACATCTCGTTAGAGCGGAATACGGCGCCCGGCGCAATGTCGGCCGACTAATGCCTTGCGCCGTGAGAAAGTAGACCTAAGGCGAAATGCAGTTCCAGACGCTCGTATAAATAATTACCGAGCCGGTGCACGCATCCTTCCCAGGATTGTCTGCGCGACGCTGAAGGGGATGAAACCGGCGCGGCGGCGTGGGCGGGGGCTAACTGGATCCGCTAAATTCAGATTACACCCGGGATATTACGGGAACTCGATAAATTTCAAACCCGCTCGATTTATTCCGCAAACGATGGTACTTGTTAATAGAGACTTCAAAGTGTCCCGCGAGGCGCTCGTGCGTCCTTGGTTATCGCGACTTAGGCGAGTCATCCCTCTGTAAGCACCTGATTATTTTGTGATAACCTGGCTGGGGATGTTCCTGCTGATAAAGAGCATTCGAATGCGCAAATTGTGGCTGCGGAGGACGAGTTATATAGCGAACGAACGCGTGTGGAAATTTAAACATTTTCGCAAGAAACGCGCGAGTGTTATTACTATTAATAATGCTTGATCGTTGATTTAGGTGTATGATAAAAATTGAAGTGTTGGACGTTGCAGAAGTATCGTGTATGCAATTGTCTTTATGCAATTTATTGATCGTGTTGTTAATGCGAGTGCATTTCTCTGTCAATTACTAAATGCGTACCTGTATTTTCCAAACATCTTTACGTATGAATAATAAGAATAATCGATTGAGCTTTTTGACACTTAGACGACTGAAACCAAACAAATTTCAAAAAATTGCAGTATTTTAATTACTTAATTATTTAATTACTTAATTATCATGATAATAAAATTAATAAATTATAAAAGTTCTTCGTTCGGCCATCGAACGACTTAATTTAAAACGAGCAGATCTCTCCATTCGATTGTCTAATATGCCTAACGATAAAAATGACAGTACACATTGTCAGAAAAATAAATCTCGAAATTGTTATAAACATCGCGAGCGCTGCGGTTGCAAAAATAGTCAGCCGTCCAAGGGTTAATCGTATCTTAACGAAATCGTAAAACAACTAAAGCGACGAATAAAGTCCAACAAAGTGGCGGGGAATATATTGTTAGCAGCGAGGTATTCGCGAACGGAGAGCCGTGGTCGAACTCAGGGAGCGGAAAAGAGGAGAGCCACTATCAAATCGAAGTTTCAGCCAATAACAAACGTCTGTCCCCAGTAATTGATTTTAACTACGTATACATCTGCATGGCCTTGTGCGCGCGTAACTCTTGCCGGTCGGATCCCGACAGAATTTCGAATCACCGATCACCGGGCGAAACTTTCCGCGGAAGATCACTGACGAGAACCAAGAGACGAGCTGGCAAACTTTCATTCGAGTTTGCAAATCCTCTTTGCACCGGCGGAGAGATATACCCGGGGTCCGCCTACAGTTTTAAGAATATTATTCGTCGTCCATATCCGGGAGTCGCCGTAAAAGATCTGCCGGGGAAATCGAAACTCGTGCAAACAGCCCGCCGGTTTTAATGACTCGTGCGGAATTCCAGCGATTAGAGTGCCGCCTCCGCGTCTTACCGAACCGACCAGTTTTACGAACCGTCGTAAAAATGGATTAGCACCTATGCGCGTTTCGGCGACGAATTTTTCGAACTCCGCGTCCGCTGCGCTAAATTGTCGTTGCTAGGTGCACTGCGAGGTGCACTGATTAATAGGATTTGCGCATTTTTGGCAGACTCATTTTGTAGACTCTAATCTAGTGTACACAATTTTCTTTTATCACATTACAGAATTACAAAGAATTTATATTGGACGATTTTTTCGAATCGCATTTGTTGCATAAAAAGTTAATTATAATTTAATTTAACGATTGACATTCTTTATACTGATCTTATTATATCTGTTTTCTTTTATTCATCGTTTAAGAATTTATTGTTAATATTCAGAGCCTATTATAAAATAAATTACATTATAGCAGAAAAATGTTGTAGAATTTTTCACAAGATATTCGCCTTTCGGATTGATTATAATAAATTAATTTTCTGCTAAACTCAACGATGCTCTTCTAATATTGCGTACGGTTAATTAGAGCTTCCCCGGTGTGGTGTCATTAATTAAACGAGCTTAATGTTTCCCGAGTTCAATGACCAAAGTTTGACCATGCGATCCATTAAAAAAAAAGCGCGCAATTCATCACGGCAACATCAGCAGGACTAAAAACGTGGAGGGCTGAACCTTGCACTTGGACCTCGAAGTTTTCAATGGGCCGCCGTTCGTGAATGGGCTTGCATAGTGGCGTGTACAGGAACGGCAATCGGCGGGAAAAAAAGGAATCTATTTACGCGGCGTAATCGTTCCTAAAAGAACGAACTTTCGGACCGGGTCGTCGTCGAATGATTATTAAAACAGAAGGCGCGGAAAGTTTTTTAATTTGCTCCTTGGTAAATATAAGGTGCACAGTGTCGAAAGTTGCCGTGCTTCTACTTAATTTTCGATCGATCGGCCCGGGATTGCCTTATCACTCTGGAAGTTGGCCCTAGTTCATTATTCATACCTGCAAGAAAATCCGAGAATTCGCTTCAACTCGAACGCACAGAACTTTGCTCTTCCACGGGGGTTGCTTCTGGGGACGGCGGCGGCGGAGGGGCGGTTACTCCTGCTGTTAAGTATACGAACGCTTCGTTGCAACGCCTTTCGAATAATGGCGGATATAGTGCTGCTTCAGCATTTACTGCTTATAAAGTTAAACACTCGTCTACCCGGTGTACGCATTCAACACTGCGATAATGATCGTAGTTTTATAATTGTGCCGTTGCGAAACTGCCGCGGATCTTTCGGTTCCCCGGAGTTCCCCGAAATCCCGCGAATCTTCGCAACTATGTTTGCTCGAAATTCGCGACGTCGGAATTTATTTCCAGCCTGCCGGCACTTTTAAACCGCCTATCCTGGAGTAATTGCTTTGCGATTAATAGTCTGCGTGTAATTTCGATTGGAGATCGAATCAAATTAAATTAAAATTTTTTTAAGAATTTTCTATGAAACCAGTGCCGAAATTATCATTCTACCCAATAAGTGTTTGCGAAAATTTTGTTCGCACCTGGAAGAAAAGCGTTTTGTCCAATTTTGAGAAGGTTGTTTCGCTTTAGAAATTATTGTGGAAACGATCAGGTACTGTATAAAACAGTGGAATTATTTAAAAAATCAAAGTCGGCCCGAACCGATTGGGACGATTGAATCTCGAAACGATCGCAGAGCATTTCCCTGTCGCGGCTCGATCGAGCGTTCTTTCGTGGACGCGCGTTGAAAGGAACATTTTAAAAAGAATTTATCGAAGTTCCTTTCATTCGATTCCACGGAGTCCCGCATTACGCAGACGCGCGTAAAGTCCACGGTCCGCGGAGGAGATCAGCCGTGGCATCGAAGATTCGCGCCGGCTTCATGAATTTATGAAGATTAAACGGGAAAAATGATTAACCGGCTACCAGGAGATCATTTGCGAAGCTGTTACGCTTAATCGGATACTCGTTATGTAATTAGATCGGAAAAGTAACTTTCTCGAGTGGAAAAGTGTGTTAACTTCTGGCGGAAACTTTTTTATATTCTCCTCGGGATGATCGAATAAAAGTGAAATAATGCAAGAAAGTTAACATCCATTCCGTTCCGCACTGCCGACTACCTCGTTCTACCTTTAACTATGCATTATCTTAATTAGTCTCTCGATGGTGTGTCAGGAATCCACCGTTCCATTGTCTCTGATTTTTCGTTGCGTTTCATTTCTCGATCGAACGACGACGAGCCGGAACCAGTCGAACGTTTCGAAATTCCGTTCGTTTTTCAATTCTGTTTTACACTGTCGCAAAATAGCCGTTGCACTTAAACGGCGATATATCTCGATCAGCCGCGAAACGCTCGTCGATATTGCTGTTGCGCAAATATCTGAATGCTCGCGAATTTCGTTCGCCGTTCAAATGGTATTTCGCGGCGAGTCTATCATGAAAGCCCACTCATTAAACGGTTAAACGCGTATAATTGCAAATAGATGTTTAACTTCATAAGCGCGGCGCATTTGTCGAAGAAAATAAACATTAACATGGTTAGAAACCCCTCCGGCGAGATTATTTGACGCGATAATGTATGCCCCGCCTTTGTTTCGGCTCGCAACATTATTCAATTCGCTCGGCGAGTCGGCCATTGTACGAAACAAGTCATATTATAATATTGTACATACTTAAACTGTTAGGTGGCGTGTACAATGTCCAAAAAATATAAAACGAAGGAGACGGATTTTGCGAAATCGATCTGATATTTTTTTCGCAAAAGTTGCAATTCGATGCAATGATAAATCTAGATATTCATCTATATTTTATATTGTTTATCGGACGATTTGAAGTTTTTTGAGATGATAGAAGGACGTACAAAAATGTTTGCGAACATTGCGATTGGTGCAGCGATAATAAAAATGTTAAATTCGCGTCTATCGACGTTTTTATCTAAGTTATTGTATATTATCTAGTGAATTAATTCTTTCAGTAGTATTTTAACGAAGTTCATTCCTTCTAAAAGGTGTTAACGAGTGTGTCTTGCTCGATTTTTGCTGGGAAATTCGGAAATTGAAGCAAGTCGATCGTCGAAAACTCGCTGTTCGCGGTCGAATTTTTCGCGGAAACCGGGAAGATAAAGAAAATAGCGTGGTCGGAAGGCATCCTTCGATTTTTTCTTGGGATTTCAAGCACGCGAGCACAATATTTTCGCAATTACGTCGGGGAGGATCGATCCTATTAGGTGATAAGTTATCGCGGGCCGGTATCTCGCGCCGGGAATGACGGAGTTTGCGGAAAGATAATAAACCGGGGCTCCGTTGAATGAGAAAATTTTGAAAACGTCGGAAATCTATTCTGTTGAATGGCCTGTTTGACGTAACTCAACCGCGGCTGATAATAAATCAGTGTCAGCCGGGGCTGTAGTGCCGTTGAATCAGCGACGAGAACGACATTTACGATGACAGATGGTGTGCAAAATTATCTACACGACTCGGGAAGAAATAATCGAAAAGACTGCGGTAAGAAATGATGGCCGGCCGATGGAGTTATGATTATGAGAATTACGCCGGACACAATGGGATAACAAAGAGAAAGAACAAAAAAATAAAAAGAAAAAACGAACGCAATTTTTTCAGCAAACGCGACGGATGAGAAAGTAATTGTAGACACGGCGATGGGGGCAGATGATTAACGGATCTGCGGTGGAATCTTTCACGGAGATAGGATGGACAATGTTGACCGTGAAACAGTCAACTTTATATATACTGTTTATGCTGCCGGATAAGAGGGAAATTTAAGGTTGCTCGTGAGGACAATATTTTGTTAACACTGCATGCTAAAACCCTCGTGCTGCTCTGCGCCATAATTTTTATTAAGCTGTCTGTAAGAGTAGACACGTGCGCATTGGTCGAAACTAATAATGTTTTTGCCGAGAGAAATTATCGGATTGCTGGATCAAATTCTTCTTCGTTCGAAGTTTTGGAAAATGCAAGCTGTGGAAATACTTATTTGTAGACTGCGCATCCTAGCGTATTTATTACACGAAGCGAACTTAACGTCGTTGAACACAAGGTTAATGTTGTCAAAAGAAATTCTTGATTTGTAAAGATACAGTTTATCCTACGCTCTGATTGGTGTAAAGCTCCGGAAATAGGAGCGTGCACGCAGACTCATTTTTTAAATTACGTCTCTCCCCGTATTTCTTTCTCCATTCGCAAAACGAACATCATAAAATACATTCGCAAGTGTATTAATGAGAATCCGTGGCAATTTTCCTGAAAGAAGTCCTCTGTTTGGAAAAATACGTTTCCCCGTCGTTCTATTAATTCGCGCGAAGCATGCGCCGTCGATGTAGCGCGCAGAAATTCATTTTGTAATTATCCGCAAACTGCGCATTTCCGCATGTCCACAAACAAAAGTCAGAAATACGTGCATTAATAAAAATTCATAGCAATCTTGCTAAAAGAAAACCTCTGTTCGGCGAAACACGTTCTGATTTGCGCGAAACATGTATACGCTGTATAAATAGCGTCGCGCGCAAAGATTCATCGCGTAATTATCCGTGGGCTGCTCATGCTTACGCATTCGTTAAACGAAACCAGCGTCGGAGAACGCGTTCGCGTTAATAAGAACTCATAGCAATATTGCTAAAAGCAAAATACGTAAAACGTAACCGAAAGATCCAACCTAAAATGTAATCCATACATGCCGAAGTTATTATAAATTAACTGAACCGTAAACTATTTATTTATTAATTCGAAATAGATTTTAGGAATTTATTCATTAGGAATTTATTAGTCATTAGTGTTAACCCTTTGGCTACGAAGTATACTCACGAGTATACTAATGCATATAAAAGCGTAAATATACGCCATATTAATTAACGCTTTATATTAAATTAGTAATCATTTTTCAAGGAATTTCTGCAAGCTAAGTAAATTGAAAATAACTTAGAAAACGACTCAGATTAAATACCGGACATTCTTAATTCATTCGATGGTTCTCTCGGAGTGCGCGCCGCAGTCAAAGGGTTAATAGCCGATAACGCGTCGAGACAAATGAAATTCGAGCGATCTCGAAGGAAGGTGCACAAAGTATTCTCTATTTGGGCCAACAAGTGTCCAGAGCAGATCAAAAACGACCCTTTAAACTCTGGCTCTCGCCTAGGGTGGCTGCGGCGCTCGCTGGTTCAAAGGTCGCCCCTCTATCAATTCGTTCCCGTTGGCGGAGGTAGTTTAAAATCACGGTCCGAGAGACACGAGAGCAGCCGAGTAAATACCGAACGAGATCTCGGTGGCAAATCGTGTGCAAAAGTATGTAGCACGGTTGCTCGCGACGCGGCGCGCTCGCGGCGGGCCAAGAGAGCCGTGCGTGGCTGGAAAGATCGCTGAGGAAAAGCGGCTCGCGGAAGAGATACACCGTTTACTTAAGCGCTCTCGAGATATCGAAAATGGTATGTACACACTATCGATTGCTTTACATGTATACATAGAGAGGGAGAGAGCTCGGCGTGGCGCGGCGGTGCGGCGCGCCGAATGCATCCGATACTTCAGAGAACCGGACAGTTATTGGTACTTAAAAGAAGAGCATCGGAGAACCATAAACTTGGCCGGTCGAACCGGGGGTGGCACGATCAGGGCGCAGGAGGTGGTGGGCGAAGACCTGGAGGAACCGGGCTGAGGGTTCGAGTGAGTAAAGGTGATTGTGGAGCAGAAGATGTCTCCGGCGTGTGCAGGGTGCATCTGCATTTAAAGTGGCTGTGCTTGGCAGCCACTCTTCCTCCGTCAAGTCAAAATCACGCGTGCCTTTCTGTGTGCGTCTCTCTCCTTCTCTCTCTCTCTCGCTCTCTCTATCTATCTATCTCGGTCTTTTCCCCTCTATCTATCTATCTTTCTCTGCGTCTATCTCGGATTCCGTGTGTGTACGTGTGCGGCACATCCACATTTCTTCGCAGAATTTCGTTCGCGTAATTTCTTCCACCCTTATCCCGCTCATCCCTTTCCACGGCGACCCACCACCCTGTCGAAGCGGTTGTATTTTCCGTATTGGATATGAGATTTGTTTCTTTTTTGCGGATCAGCCGCGGAATATTTTTGCCCGGCCCGTGTGCGCGTCTCCTCTGGCTCGCTGATATAGCGGAACACGGCGGACGATTAGAGAGAACTGGCGAGATGTCATTGTTTTGGAACTATGCTTTACCGTGGATGCTGGACGCTCGTTTCGAAGGATATATTTTATTTCAGCCGGAAATAGTTTTGGTAATCCCGAGCCGTGCTTTACGTATACGTCTCTTTAAATGTCTTCGCATCAATATTTAATTCTTCGCGCTCCCTTGTCGCCGATCAAAATTGTTATATTATGTTACTAAATGATTTTTATGTTACCTTGTTCGTTTATATTAAAGAGGATGTTGAAAGAGTTACTGATATGCGAGTTCGAAGACTCGATTGTTTCTGAGTAAATTGCACTAAGTTATATAAAATTAAATAGTGACGATTTTATAAGTGTGATTTTAAATAAATGATTTTAGTGATAATTAAGAGAAATTGTCCTCGGTCCTGTCGTTAAAGAAAACTATACAACTTATCCCTCACACTATAGTATATCAAAAGACAATTAATCCTGACAGATCAAAGTTGATTGTTGCAACAAAACACTGCTTCGAGTCGAACAGCACTAACTTTTGACGTCGAATGATTCGGGCAACTCAAACTGGAGATTCTGCAAATAAAATTATAAAGACATTTGAAGGATTTTGCAATTCTAATGGGAACCTATCCGGTCAGTTTTAGCGTCAACGTGCATGCATTAACGTGTAACCCGAGCTATTTTCGTGTCATTTCGGTCACGGTGAAATTGGAAGCTATCGGAGATCGGTTCGAGCGTCCTGCAGAATTCCCGGTTAATATAAATTTTGCTATTTGCCGGATAAAGCCAATTACGCTCAAGAATTCCCCTTTGTTATTCGCCGCGAAATTGTGTCGCGTATCTGCGTTTTCCCGTCGCCGAGCCACCCAAATTACGTTAGCGTCTCGCATGATCTCGCCCGCGTTTCGCGGGGGATCGCGACCGGCTAATTCCTGGCGACGCGGCGCGACGTTTGTCTCCGTTTCTTTGTCGAACGGTGATGAATTCCGTTCGGAATCATCAGCCTTTTTCCCCTTTTTCCGGTAACGATCTTTCGGCCTGACGTGCCCCGTGATCCTCCAGAGACACGTCCACGGCGATTGTATCTGCCTGGGGATGCCGTAGTTAATTAAAGTCGTAAATTAAGCACTGTGTTCTTCCGACCACTCGCCGCCGGATGCATTAGCTTTTTTTTCAGTCGACAATTTATAATTTCTTACGAAGGTCGCGCTGTAACGAAAGTTCACCGACGTAATTTCTCGAATTACCCGCCTTTGTACTTCTCTCTATTCGGTCTCCGTGCAATCCGTCTTAATTTAAACCCGCGGACATCCCGTCCCGCGTATCTTTCAATTTATTAATTACCGTGTACAATAGGGCGTTCCTTATTTTTCAACTTCGTAAAAGCTTAGGTCTCACCCCCACTCCCCTATCTTGTTTCAATCAACAAAAAAACGATATGTGAAAATTTTTAACTCAATCGGACAACTGGTTATTATTTTAACAACTCTTAAATTATTTCTTCATATACTATTATCATTATTTTTTAATTTATTCTACTATTATTATTATTATTTATATTTATATTTATATTTATATTTATACTATTTATATTATATTTATATTATACTGTTTATATTTGTACTTATATGACGTTGTGTTTGATAAACGAGCTTTTAAGTGGGGTTTACATTTTAATGGCTGCTGCAGAAGCATTTGTTGTCCATACGAAATTTTGGATACGCCCCGTATGGGCGTGGTAAAGAGTAAACAAATTATTTTGACAGTACATCGATCTGACAAACACTGGAAAAATTGATATGTTAACAGTTGCACGCAAAATATTTATTTTAAATACTTCTCGCGCATACGTGGATCCTCGTTGTTTAACCTCCATTGTTTAAGCTGAATTCGTAGCTCGGCAGCTATCGTGTAGTTGCTAATGACCAATGGAAACATAGATGCAACTCGGAACGGTGCAATCAGGCAGTTTAGTTTACGCGCACTAGTAAAATTTCGGACACTTGAAACAAACAAGAGAACTTATTTGGCGATTATGGTTAGACCGCTTCTGAAAGTATTGCAGCATTTTTATATGTACAGTGGCTTTTAAAACGCAGTAACTTGTTTAGAATTGGACTAAACTACTCGAATTGTTCCTAAATGATAAAGGCAACAATCTACTAGACAATTACTAGAATGCTTTTTTCTTTTTAATTTCGCTATTGCTTAGAATGACAAGAGAAAATAAATACTCTCATCTTTTAACTTTTTTATCTAAGCCTACAACGAAAATTTAAGAAACTAGAGATATTTTTTTTTCATTCCAAGTAATAGTAAAATTGTAACAAAGTAGTCACGGCCTAATAATAATAGTAATTTGGTCCAGTTTTAAAAGAATTATTAAGAATTAAATAGTATTAACGGGGTCACTGTATTTTCATATGAAAATATCTGTTGGACATCTGTATATCGAAGTAACAGAAGAAGAGGATGAATAACGATTTGCTGTTACAATGACGACGGTAAATGTTCCCCCATTATTAACGAAAATGTGGCGAGACCTGGATCGAAAATAACGTTGTAAATAATTTAAAATCTATTTCAGCGCCATCGAATATATCGCATACATTATGCAGAATTAAATATTGTTCCAACAAATACATTATTATTGAGATCGCGTAAATATGCAACTAGCATGTACTATTAAAATGACTTTTCGACACCCTAAAGTAACTTCTTCTTAAATTTCAAATGTAAAACTTGTGACAAGCAAAAAGATAAAAATAACGCGCATTTATTAAAATTCATATTCACTTCTATGAACGGCATTGTATCATTTTTATTGCAATAAATCGTCGTTCGGAAAGTTATTACCATTTTCAAAAACATTTCGCTTCAGGTTGTTAGAAAAGCACCTTTCGTAAATAAAAAACAAGACTTCTTCAAATTTCAAAGCTGACAGAACAATGTAAAACGCTCTTCTTTTACTATATACAATACAATAAATTACCTTCTTTCAAAAAATATTCTATTACGTCGCTCTGTCTCCTTTTTCGTTAACAACTCGAACGATACTTGTCCCAACCGAAAGTATCACGGCCGAATAACGCCGGACAGGCAAGTAACACCTGGACGTAAAACTTTTTGCCGCGCAGGTAACAGTTCTTGCAGCAGCGTGTCCAAAGGGAAATAGTTAATCAACGTCGACAAAACCCGCGGGACCGTAAAATTTCTTTAAACGGTTTACGCGGCGCGCGAGCCACAAACCGGCACAATTATTTCTTTGCTGGAATTCGCGGCGGGTTTCGAATACGCGGCCCTGAAAGCCGCGCTTCCGGGGGGTTGAATCATCTTCGAGGCGCGCGAACGCGTCGCGGACACACGTTGAAAGGTCAAAGAAAACGATTGCCTAACAAGCGGGGCTGGTAGCGCCGCGATACGTAATATAATATTAAAGGGAAAGCTGCTCATACGGCGATAAGCATCCGGCGCCGTTAATCTCGGCCAGCGTAGGCGTCTTTTGTACGCGGCAAGTCCCGAGCTTCTAACGAGAGGAAAAAGCGGCGGCGGCGGCGGCAGCGCGGACCGAGTTTATACACTTTGAGAGGGCGATGCCGCAATCCCGGACATTTTTACGTTGATAATCCAGCGGGAGCAGCATGGCCAGGCTGCAAAAGGTCGACAAAACTGTGTTGCAAAGTTGAACGGCGCGGCGCGGCTCGCGAGCGTACCGCCGCGAAACTAAGCCCCGCGTCCGCCCGTGACGTAAGGACGAAGGCTCTATTGTTTGTATTCCCACGTGTGTATGGTTCCTTGAAAAGCTAGGCCCATAATTTTACCGTTTTTGCTGCTCCTCTTTCCCCCGAAGCTTTTTTTCCGACGGTCTCGTTCGTTCCCACTGTTCTCCTCTCTGTTCCTCTCGAGCCTTTATCATTCGAGACCAGGATGAAAGCGCCGACCGCATGAAAGACCGCCTTTTTGCCCGGGGAAATAAAAATTACCATGTCAGACATAAACCGCTCTCTCTTTCTCTCTCTCTCTCTCTCTCTCTCTCTCTCTCTTTCTCTTTTTCTCTCTTTCCATGCGAGCCAGCCTGCTGCTTCTCTTCTTTTCCTCCAACATTTTCCCGTGCTCTCACTCTCCTCCGTTCCTCTTCTCCGCAAGCTTCCTACGTTCATCCTGCTCCTTCTTCCAACAGCCGCCCCTTCATCCCTTCTTCACCCGTACCCTTCACGAGAACAAAGATTCCCTGGTTCTGTGTTTCTCTCACGTAGCTTTATTAACGCGGTATTCAAACCGCAACGCATGCAAGGATTCCCGGTTTCGTGTAGAGCTTCGAACATAAATAATATTTGTACGCGTTGCTCGCGCAGTCCGCCACCCTGCCGTAACCACCGCCCGATGCCAGCGATCAGTTGCTACGGCAAATTAGGACCGAGCCCTTTGAAATTCATGCTCGAAAGTCTCGCGGCACATTTTTCTTTCACGATCCTGACAGGAATTAACGTGCGCGTGATGAACTTCATTCGATCACGTGGACAGTCCGATGAGCTACCATAATATGGTCGCGCTGCTTGTGCGCAGACTCTTGCGTGTAGGGGTGTCTTATTTTGCAGTGGAATAAATTAATGTTAAATTAAATTATGTTAAAAATACCTGTCAACGATTTGATATTGTTTTACTGGAAAATGTTGGACAAAATTCACCCCTTCGTTTTGCAGCGTTCCGCGATGATTGCTATAGTAAGATTATTATAGCACATGACGGTGACATTTGCGTTTAAAAATAGGAAGGTTTTAAATAGTACACGAAGTTATTCGGGTCTTATCGGGAAGAATTGTTGGAAAATTTAATTCGGACAAAGTGGCGGCGTTCTATATTTCACGGGCGTAGAATTCTCCAGAGATTAGAGCAGCGAGGATGTTATTGGAGTTAATTAAGGTCGCAGGTGTAGAACAAATCCGCTAAATTGATAAAAATACCATCAGTTCAAGGGTTCATTATAGTAATCTCTTTAATCCTTGACGCGGGTCCTGCGGCGACCATATTTCCCGCGATCTTTCTTCGTTGCATGCATCCCCGAAACGGGATAGATTATGGAACGGCAAGTGTCGCGTAATCCAAAGTTATGGCGGGCTGCTCGACCATATCTTCGTTCGCACCAGATTTAAAATTGGTTTCTTCCGGAAATCCCGACGCAATTCCTTCGTTCCTGGTTTTCCGGCCGAGATCGTGCGATATTATCGTCGAGGTTACGCTAATTCCAGTAATTGCGTTCTTGATGCATCGATGATAAAGGATACGGAGTGAACAACGAACTCGACAATAGTGATCACTGGATCGCCGATTTTTATGCGGTATAAAATATTCTGCATTGGTTGCAAAAGACATTTTTTAACAATTTTCAATATGTAAACATAATAATTGAACCTATTGGCTCGTGCGATACTTCCACTTTTAACAGCTTTTAAATATAAATAAATTTAACAGAGTCAGAATTATAACCGAAGCTATTGTACTCGTACAATACTTCCATTTTTAATCATTTTTAATTATATATAAATTCAATACCGTCAATATTGTAATTTATCATTTACAATATTTACACTCTTAACGGTTCTCGAAATATAAATAATTTAGGAAATGCGAGAATAATTTCGAAACGTGCCAAATAATGTATCGAAAGTAACGCAAGAATTTCATTACTCTGTGCGTAATTTACTCCAGCATAAAATCTGCAGTCAATCGGACACATTCTGATCGAAAATTTAATTGGCCGCGTTTGAAGTAAATTCACGTTAGGCACGGGTAAATCGCAGTGGCCATTGCTGGTCGGGAGCAAGCGAGGAACTTCCGAGCTCAGCGAACTTCAACAAACTTAGTCTACCGAGATCCATTAATACTCATGTAAATTTTTAACGAGTATCTTTTATCACAGTCGCCAAGAACGTGTGGCCGGCTTACCGCGTAATGAACTTTTGTGTAGCTCCCGGCATAAACCCTTCTCCGCCAAGAAAATCCCTTTGACAACGAACACGTCGGATTTGTCTTACAATTATGATCGAATGGTACTCTCGAATGATTCGAGCAAGTCCATGCCAGATGACGATGCTAAAAACTGAATTTCAGCCCTCTAAAAATTCATTAATCGAGCTTATGTTATTAATAAAGTATATCATAATTGCACTATTAAAAAGGTCTGTCATAATTCCAATTAATTACGCTATTACCACTTGAACACATACTTATCATAATTACCTTAAAATGTAACGATTCAAAATGAATTTTAACTTCTCTATGATTCCTTAATTTGATAAAAATTCGTAAAAGGTAATAAAAATAGTAATTGACGTGAAAATAACTGAGCAATTTTAATTGAATCGAAACATTATAATTTTATGAAATTGTTCGGACGCGGCCGTCAAAGTGTTAAAACGGAAAGCTAAATGATTAAAACAAGGAATTGTCCGCGATAAAAAATTGACCGGTGAAAAACGGATCGTCAGGTGTCGGGGTATTTCGTTAGATAGGGGACCGTGCGGGGCTGCATCGGACGGCCTGAATAATCCTGGCGCAGGAGGCCGAAATCTGGAGGCTCGCCGGCTGTAAATCACACCCGAGGTAAAGTCAATCCGGAAAACAGGTTCCAAGCGTCGAACTAATAACGACCGGAGTTTAATCGCGCGTGCCTCTTTAGGACCGTTAAAGCCATTTAACTTTAGGGCAAACGCCACTTCTGCCGACGGAAAACGACGACGGGAAATCGAGGGCCGGCGGATGGCGGCGAGAGGCGCGCGGGCGAGCCCGGGAACCCGCCGCGGCCCGACTAGGTGAGAATCGGGCTTTACATTTGACTGGGAAGCTAGCTTTTCTTCGCCGGAGAGAAACGCGCGCGCCGGATTCCTGCGTCTCTTCTTTCTCTTCTTCCATTTTATCCCCGATTCGCCGGCTCTCCTCCTCCTCCTCCTCCTACCCCTCCCGCCCCGCCGGCCCGGCCGCCTGCACCCACGGCTCTCGAGTTCCATTCTTTCGCGATCCCCTCTTTGTCTCGCAATTCCTCGCTGTAAGAACCTATGAATATTTCAGCGGTCGAACCTTGACGGCACGCTAAATCGCGTATGCGGCTCCTCTGCATATGCTCCCAGTAATATACAAACACTCGAGACCTCTCTGATTTCACTCGATGCTCGAATTACTTGGCGCCGACCCACCGCGGCCTCAACGCGATCCTAGACGAGCGAAATCATTTTCACCGTTATCGCGAGAGTCCCTGCTTCTACGCGATCGTATATTTAAACCGGCTATTTATCTTTTATGGTTTCTGTTGCTCGGAACTATTTCGGATCGCGTTTCGCTTGTATTGCGTAAACGCGGACGGGATAGGAAACGGGATGGAAAATTCGAGAAAGATTATGGTAGTGGTATTGCTATAGTTTGATTTTCGGTGTTCGCACGATTTATGCGGGTCAGTCCAGGTATTTGCAATATGGTTTCGGAAAATGGCTGTTCAAGGGCGACTAGTTGTGTGGATATTGTACTTGGTATGGAACGGTGTCATTCGAAACTTGCATATACTATATATAGAGTATATATAATATATGCAGATGTGTTAATATACAATCATAATAAATGTACAATATAAATATACAAGCATAATATTGTACAATATTATACAATATTATATATAATGTATAATATAATATTGTATAATAGATTTGTAGATGTATTTGAGATGTATAATAGTATTGTATAATATAATATTGTATATAGAACATAAATATACAACAACGATAAATATACAGTATACAGATACAAAATAAAGAATTCAAAAACCAGCCTAAAAATTCGTAAAAATTCGCGGCCCAGCGAATAAGCCGAATAAACTCTCGAAGCGAGTCAATTTTGACTCAAAAGCGATGGTAATTCGTACCGGGGCGAAGCAGAGATTTAATTAAATACGTCGTAAGTTACGAGGCTAGAGGGAAAAACTACTGCGCCGCCAATGGCCGGGGTTATAACTGCGTGCATTATAGTGTTCCACGTTATCTCATAAGACCAATTTGCAAAACGGAACAATTGTAATCGAAATGGAATTTATTCCACAAGGGAGTTATACGGTTCGATAGTACCGATGCGGAATGTTACCACTGTTTTACGTGTGCTCCTGCTGCGGCGTGGCCAACGCGCTTTATTATAATTACTCCTTTCCAAGCGCATAATACGAGCCGATAAAAAGGCGAATAATGAAACGTCTTCAATGAATTCATCGCGGGACGATTTATATCTAGGCTTCGCGAGCGAACGTTTGCATTTATAATTCTACAGAAACTAGACATCAAACGGTTCGGAATAATCGACGCAGCCGATTGAAACGAATGAAAACGAGCATTAATATTCTCGCGAGTCCTTTCGAGTCAATTTTTTGATTCGCCGGCGACTCGTGCTCTATAATACCACTGCGTCTGCCCATCGCTCATTTCCTCTACTTGCAACGAGCGTTCACCGTGTTTCTCGTTCAACCGCGTTCCCCCTAAGCGGAGCTGCTAGCTTATTCCGCATTATTCTAGCATAATATTGCAATTGTTATAATAACAAGCGCCGACGAAAGTAGAAATAATCGAGAGTCGGCGCAAGAACAATTGGCCGCTTTATATCCTCTCGCATCGATCATTCTCAACGAAGTTTCAGATTTCAGTCGTATTTAATCGGAATCATTCGCAGCAACGTACAAATTCAACCTCGATTAATTCGATTTGCATCCCATCAATTCGCACGCGATGTCACTCTAATTAGTTTCGCCGACATCCGCGCCTCGATCATTTTTAATTACTTCTAAACTTCGCGCTGGTCGCTTTTGTCGCTCTTCATATATTCGAGTAAACTCTGCGTTGCATAATGCGTTGTTCCTTTTGTCGTATTCCGGTTTGTACTCGTCGATGCTTTTATATAATATCCGAGGAGCTGGTGCCGGATTGGAAGACGCGGTTCGTTAGAGGAAAGCGAGGCGCGTCTCGCAAGTCGGAGTTCTCTAGCTTCGGATATCAGACGGCCGAGGATCGGCGATGCGGCGAAACTTTCGCGTGATATTCGGTCCCGGCGGTAACAGCACGATACATTGCATCCCGGCTTGCTGGCTGTCCGCCGTTGCATTCTAATTACATGTCACCGGCACTGTCGTTGTCGTTACAAAGCAATCAGCCGGCGAAACGGTGTTTTGTATCCGACACCGTTGGCCCTATCCTTTCTCTCTCCGGCGTGGACCAGCGCCCCTCCCGCAAAGTCGTTCCATTGCGTTGCCAACAACCTGTTACACAATCCCGGAAGATACACAAAGGGGCAATTTATGCCTGGCATAGCGCGCGTCGGCCTGCGCGAAATTCGAAGCCGGCTACGCAAATCTCCGCGGCACAAGGAATGCACAATGCGATGCCGCTTACAACAGATTTCGATTAGCCGAAAGTTTATTACCTATGAACAATGGCCCGGGCCGCCGCCGACGCTGATGCTGCCGATGCGCAACCATACATATCCCGCGCGCAATGGAATAAACGGTCGCGCCGAAACTGCCCGATTCGTTTCCGAAACATGCCTTGCCAGATAACCGGCCGCAACGCATTGTAACCGGTTCCATCGACAACGAGCCAGCCCGCTGCCAGCCGGCTTTGTTTAAAAATCATCGAAATGTAGTTACGCCGCTGTCCGTTCGGCCGAATAGCTGCCACGGATTACAATACGTTATCCTAAGGCTGAACACCGCCGGTCTGTTGTGTCAGCGCCGCGCCGCTAACAATAAGCTCCGATGGATCCGCCAATGCTCGCTCGACTTCCTGCTACAGCCGCCTCGGATTTCCGAACTTTGATCCGCGGGCCCGTCGATGACTGCTGCGCAGGTAAGGAGGATTTTCGTGGCGCGAATTTATTGACCGATTTCGGAAGCGCGGACGCGGATACACGGCCTGAGATTCTATCGTGGTGCACGATAATAGCGGCGCAACAACTCTCGCCGTAGACTGAAGCTTTAATGGGTCGTATTTTAACCGGAACAATAGTTATTTATTCAGACAAAGATTAATTTCTCAGATTTATGTTTCAATTTATTTTCTTACACGTTTGAGGTAACTTTTTTTTATTATATATTTTATAATTAGCATATACTTCATCTTTTCACACATTTATTAAATTAATATCCCTAACATCGTTATTTTAACTTAATATACATATATATATTTTTTATATATTAATATTACACTGTTATACTTATACTATACTTAAGCTATTACACACTATCTATTTTCTGTACCAAAAATGTTCTAAAACGACTTCCCTCCTCGCTAATTCAGTAAACACCAACACGTGAACAATTCGGGTCAAGATAAACCCAGCCATGTTTGTTTGCCAGTTGTCGAGTCACTTTGTATCCAGTAGCACCTACTTGGCAAGTTAATCATGCAGTTGCTCAACGCGTTGAAAATATTAGAATCTGTCATGAAAATGCTTGTTCATTTTTCAAACAACGCGCCGCGCACTTCGTTCGATTTATGGTGAACATGATCGACCAGCGGGACCCACAATTCGTCAAACGCAAACAAACGATCTTTCTCTTTTTATTCGAACGGAGCACAAACTGTTGATGATCTCAAAGCAAACATCGTTCGTGTTATTGGCGAGATGCTGCCTGATTTATGTGCCGGTGCCATCGAAAATTCGGTTTCTCGTATTCACTCCACCAAACGCGATCGTGATGGTCATTTAAATGATATTGTATTTCACGTCCGATGCCCACGAATTTACCTCTAAATACAGCGACGAGCAACAAATTATCTGTTGCACTTTTCATTTTGTTATAGTTCTGTTGCTCTTATTGGAAAATTTCTTATTTCTAACTCATTCTGGCTAATAACTTATTTTCTATAAATATATAAAATGTTATATTGTATTGTGAAATATTATATTGTATTATAAAGTATTACGTCGCATTGTAAAATATTATATTGCATTTTAAAGTATCGTATTGTATTGTAAAATAATATATTGTATTTTAAAGTATCGTATTGTATTGTAAAATATTATATTGTATTTTAAAGTATCGTATTGTATTGTAAAATATTATATTGAATTTTAAAGTATTATATCGTATTATAAAATATTATATTATATTATAACTAACTTATATTAACTCCACATCTTATTTTCGTGCAGTTATACAAAGACAAAGAACGCAAGCTGGCGCAGTATTTCAAAAAGTTCATCGTCGAGATGAAGCTCGAATGTTTAACTTTAAAGGAAAAATATTGCTCGAGAACGAGCAAGTATATTTCGATTAACGTCGTGTAGAATCTTTATTTACAGAAACTGTGATACGGGCGGTGGCGAGCGTCGCGCCAAAAAGTTTCCCAGCAAATGTTGTGGCTGAAAACTCGCTGCTTAACATTCGAGTCTCATTATCTGCTGTTATAATGGCGTTACAGACGCGGAACACGTCTATGGCAAAGTTGCACTAACAAGGGAACTTCGGCCCCTCGAAAATTCCGATTTTGTTTGAACTGCGCGGGTTTGTAAGGGAGCTTGATGTATCATACGATTTCTGTTCTGCTAAATTTTGCTTCGACACTTTATCATTAGTTGCTCCATAGATCTAGATTGTTGAATCGAAGACGATTAATATAATATAATTCGAGATGTTCGACTTTTAGCGAACTGTTCGCGCTTTTACCATAAATTAATTCAGCTCACGATTTGAGAATCGAATTTTTATCAAGTATTAATTCAATATATTATTAGACAACACAGTGTAAAATTAAGTTTTCAAATCGGAGCTGACAATTCTGTCGCCTGCATCAAAATGACGCGACAGTGAAAGCGTTAATACCTTATCTACTCAACATCTTCTTAATAAATCAAAGACGATTACCTAGAATAATTCAAGACAATCGACTTCTGGTGAACTGTTAATAATAAATTTTCCAGAAATAACGAAACCCAGATAACGGATAGTCTCCGCATAATCGAACAAGTTTAACGAGAAACGCAGCTTTCATTGTCGAGCCGTATGACTCTTAAAAGAGGTACTATCGGACGGCAACAAAACTACGTGTCAGCGAAGTGAATTTGGCAGGCGGCATCGGATCGCAAAAGTTAAAGCCGTCGAGGTTGCGCAAAAGACCTTCGACCTGATCTATGCGCGATCCGGTCCAAGAAAGCGCGGCGTTCGCGGCAACGCGTGCTCGAAGCTCCAGGCCCGCCTGGCATCAATTCGACGGCGGAACGATCGGCGGAACAGTTGTTACAGTTAAGCGTGTCCGCGGTGATCCGCGGGAAAAACAAGACCGGATAACGGAAGAACGGAATGCGGCGGGCCGCCGTCTCGAATAAAAAGCTCGAAATGCACACAATTAGAGAACGGTATATAGATAGATCGGCGCATATGAAACGGAATGATTCCGCTAGGAAAACAGAAGCCGCTTTAACGAGCTCTGCACCGCGGAGATAGCTATGCAAAATACGTTTTCTCGCGCGGCCGGCATCGACGCTGCCCGCGCCGCGGACAAATTGACTTTGATATGAGAAGGAATAAAGCCGAATGAAAGACCGAAGGAATAAAGCTGGCCGACGCGACCATTTTCGCGGGAAAAAGCTGAGTCCACCGGTTGTTCGACGGAACCGGCCGCGAACTTATGCTCGCCGCGGCGGAATCGCCCGGGAAAATTGCCCGGGAAAACCGAGGACCGCTTTGCATCACCTCGGCAACCGAATTCCCTTCGTTCCGTTCACGACGCTGGTCCTGGGACCCTTTTCGCCCGACGGCAACTTCGGTTCCGGTGACGACGTCGATCGGGACCCCGAAAGTTTGCCGAACCAATTGCTAGCCATGACTTTTCTGCGCCCATTGCCCCGGCAAGCCGGCCACGATCGTCTTGGGAACCATGTCGATTAGTCATCCGATCCCGGCGACGGTTAATCGGTTTAAGAACTTCCGACTTGCCGACCCGTTCCTCCTACGATTAACTTTGTTTCTTACGATGTATTCACTTGCCCGGCTCGCTCCGGAACTTGCCGGTTATTCTTGCGCTCCCCTTGCCCCGTCGATCGGCAACTTCTCGGTCTTGATTGTGTAGTTTTTCACTTCGGTACTGACGCTTTTGGCGAGTCATAGTTCTCGTTTTATCGCGAGAGTTACATGGAATTATATGGCTACCGCGTGTGACAGGTTTTGTTCTGTTAAATTCGACGAAAGAAATAATTTAATAAATTCAGTCGACGAGCATTGCCGGAGTTGGAATTCATTTAAGTAAATGTTAATTCAAGGGATTAAAGTAATAAAAATTATTTGTCACCTGGAAGTTTAAATAAAAAACAAAAATTTGTCGTTTATTTGTAAAATTTGTCTGTGATTAATATTGTATGCATAATTATAGCAGCACGGTGCAGTACCATAATTGTCGACTGAGAAAAATGCAAGGAGAGATGTTGTCGTTGACAAAGGGTTAAATTGAAATGACAAATGAGGTGGCGATCTTCGTGAAAATGGTCGCGTTACAGTTCGGCTAGAAACATCGTCGCTAAAACGTTCGACAAGGATTATTTCGTTAAGAATTATTCATAGTCTCCTTCGCAGAAATGCATAATGTTTCGGAAAGCTCAGCAAATGGTTTTGATTAATAGTTGGCACACGTGGCTGCAGAACTCATCAGTATGCGCAACTTTTTGGCCTGAGGAGATGTTGTACAGAGCAGTTACCAATTTTAATCGCTTGATTCGGCCTCCTGTGACCGTTTAGCGTTTCTAAATATGTGGCGGACGAAAATAAGGGAGAAACAATTCGAAATAAACATCCGATGCTAACCTTCGTGCCACTGTTCTCAATAAAATACACGTAACACGTAAATTAAATAAAAATATGGATATTTATCATTTCTAGCACTCAAAATGAGTTCGAAATATTTTCTCCCGCTACTTTTGAGTGTTAACTTTGACCTGATATAATTAACAGTTAATATAAATATTATATTTAATATCAGTAAAATAATGGAACTAGTAAAGTAATGTTACCAGTAAAAATATTTAATGTAACGATACTAATAAACTAATGAAAATAATAAAATTTTGAACCGCCGGAAATCGAATTTCGCAGGGAAGTAGTATTGCTAAACAAATAAATTAATCTACTTTGGTTCGACAATTCGATCCTACGGCCGACGCGTTTTGGAATGCAACACTCACTTTGATCGATTCGCCGGTGACGCTATGAAGAATGCACAGCGTCGATTGTTCGCCGAACAAATGTGTTTCGAGCACCCCGGAAATAAACAGGGCCGGTTTATAGGATGCCATTAATGCTGTGCGCAATCATTTACAAACTGTTGTCCGTTCGAGTCTCATCAAAACAGTATTCCAAATCATTCGGACGAAACTATAGCTGTTTGTAAATCGCTCGGGTGGGGCGGCCGCCCCCGCGACTCGTTCTAATTGTTTTTACTCCGATTTAGGCTGTCCAGATGTTTTCGACGAAATTATTCAGCAATTATGTTTATTTAGTCGATTTAACAATCGCTGAATCATTTCGCGAAATTACCAATACTAAAATTGACAGACGCAACAAAACCGAAAGCAACGCGAGGCGCGTTTTATTCGAATCGTTGGTGTCACTGACACACTTTCATCCATTGCATTTGTTCAATTATAAGATTTATATAAATTTATTAGATTCAACTTTCACCGTATTCGTTTAATTCAATTACAGCGCATAATGGATGCTGAGAAGTCGCACACGTAAAATATTTCCAAGTTGATTCTTCGCGTTGAAGAATATATGCTGCGAAGTGTCGCGATAAAATTCGCTTGAAAATTCATTTAGAATCCCCGCGTTGTTTTGCTCGAATCGATAAAAGTGCCTGTTGTCCCATGGGAATGATTGTTGCATGAATGTTGACGATCGGAAAGCAACTGCCGATCGAAGTCTTTCAGCGCGTGCACACACTGCCGGGCAGCTCTGGTTCTTTTATCGTCGGCGTATATGATCGATGAGGTTTCCGATCGACGACATGTAAGGAAGAATGCAGTTTCAACTTTTTTTTTCTACCGCTGACAAATGACTCGCCCACGCCAATCGGAAGCGGATCTGAAACGTTATGCATCATCGGCTGCACAACAAGACGTTCCCACGAATTGTTGCACGATTCCGTCTATTCAGCGCGAATTTCCAAAATGGAATTCGAGCGAAACGCAGCAGAGATTCGATCGATCGACTCGCGATACTCATTTTCATTCCTGTTCAAAGAGGGATTCTAAAACAATTTTTACGCGCGACGAGTATACTCGTCGCGACAAAAAATATTGCGAGCGTTAACGAGCATACTCGACGCAGCACAAAATATTGCAAGCGTTGATGACGATACTCGTCGCAACGAAACATATTGCGAGCGTCGACGAGTATATTCGTCGAAAGCAGCTGGCCGATAAAATATTATCTAAGCCACAATTTTATTATATATTAATTGCATTTTATTATAGAAATATTATTTACACGATTATTGAATTTATTATTATGGAAACGATTATTTCAAATTGAATCGACGTGTAAGAAAGTTAAGATTGCAAAATATTGCAAGCGTTGATGACGATGCTCGTCGCAACGAAACATATTGCGAGCGTCGACGAGTATATTCGTCGAAAGCAGCTGGCCGATAAAATATTATCTAAGCCACAATTTTATTATATATTAATTGCATTTTATTATAGAAATATTATTTACACGATTATTGAATTTATTATTATGGAAACGATTATTTCAAATTGAATCGACGTGTAAGAAAGTTAAGATTACGCGGATAAAATAAATGCTGTTATGTAGTACGTTTTAGTATAATGTCGCGTCGCATTGCCGTAACTGTCTTGTTATAAATATTTGCTTGGCTGGCCACGGACAGCGAAATCGGCTTCGATCGTGGGATGACGTAGCCCGAAACGCTCCAGCCATTTTATACGAAAAGAGATTTTCTGATTTTGTTACTAGGGTTCAGTGGCTCGTTTTAGAGAGGTTTCCCGTTGGTGCACATCGACAGATAATTTAGCGATATTAGGGAACGAGCACGGAAAATTACGTCGAAATTCCGTATCGGGCCGTAGGAACCGGGAAATATCGAGTGGAAAATTGTTCTCGGTGCAATTGTATTCAACGACCACTGCTTGCTGTAATAAACCTAGTATCGATCGCAGATTATTTCTGACTTCTGCTTCTTAGAGCCTCTTTAATCGTTCTATAAATTATAATCGAACTGATCCTAATTGCCTGATAGATAGGCGAGCCGTTCTATCCGCGGCAGAAAATATTTTGTCGTCGTTCGTCCAAAGACAATTAACCACCAGCGGACTGCGGGTCTTTATGCAGGTCTTTATGCAACAGAGAAATTGCTTGCATCGATTGCAAGACGAACGAGTACAATTTTCCTTTATTAATAATATTAATAAGTCGAAATTGGCAATGTTTTCAGTTCCTTTAATTTCTCCACCGGTTTCAATTGCACCACGAATGCATAAAATCCGCAGCGTTGTCACGAGTTATAAAATACCTCGGCACGTGACAGAAACGTGATGAATAATAAATCAACGTTCGCCTTCGCAATCGATTAACACGCGTGCCTTCAATTAACTCGTTTACTAAATATTTTGTAAAATTTGACGGGCGAGATATTTTTTAATTTAGGTCGTTTTTTCCCACTGATTTTCGTCAAATAGGATAGTTACATTACCGGCACGCGTGTCACGATAATAATCTTTATTTCTGTTTAAGCTTTATTTCTCGCGCGCTACATAATGTAATTCTTAGATCGAATTTATGAGACAAACGAAACTCGACCGCGGTTAGACGGCTGAAAACTGTCTGCCCACCTCCGATGAAAAACTGTCTGCATGCCATACGCGAATTAAACACGTTCACGGTTTCGCGTGACCAGCAAGTGGGTCGCGACGATTTTAAATAAAAAGGTTAATAAGTGACATGTAATGGAGACAAGTGTCGGGAACGCAATTAACCTAGAAGCTATTGTCAATCCGACGGCGCGACGGTGTCACGCTTCGAAGACAATTTATTGCTACACTCGGAGTAAACTAACCTGGGTCAAACTTCACTTGTCATGTTCGAATAAATTTAATGCTACTAGGATAAATATTGCTCTGACAAATGCACTGTGGATTTCATGCATTTATGAGACAAGCGAATAAATAAATAGCAAAACTATAGTGACGTTGCAAGCAGTCCAGGATATTCTTACATTGTCTTATTACAATTATTGAAAGAGGAGACACATTTTTACCTGACCTAATTACAAGAAATATAAATTAATTATAAGATTAGACCATTTTAGAGTGACGCAGGTGTCATGCTGGTCGAAAATAGTTTTCGTCGAGCGAACACTAATGCATAATGTATAATAATAATAATACATAATATATAATAATAATAATATGTAAAAATACGTAAAACAATATCTTTCAATTCTACGTAAAGACAAAAAGATAAAAGAAATAAATAAATAGCTTCGTCGGAGTAGACATGCGACCCCAAAGGGGTATGCGAAAGCCATAAGATCGACCGGCATAAGCCAAACCTGCTTTCGGAAGTGTAAAGGAGCTAACTAGCGTTATGAAATCGCGGAAGATCGAAAATAAACCGCGGTCTGTGTATGCTTTGCTTAAAAATAGAGATTTCACCGTGAAACAGGAACATGAGATAAACCACTCCTGCAGATGGCCGAAAATTTACGTAAGCAAAATAATAAAAGTTCTCGAGGTGAACAGTAGGAAATACTTGGAACGCTGAGTCTGTTGTTTGTCGGAGATTCCGATCGTCGGACGTGGTTGTACCCTGTCTTCCATAAGTATCTCGACACCTAACACACTTAAATAAATACTGCGGGTCGCGTCGGCGTTCTACCACCGCCATTTCGAATGGAATTGCTTCCATGGACATCGACGACCAAAATGAAACCGAACACAGTTCCGACGTCTCGCCACGTTCTATTCAATTCATTGAAATTGTTAACAAAGAAGCTTGTATAAATTATTATACTTTATTTGAGTTTAATTTCTTCTATTTTGCTCTATACTATTTTATTTAACGAAATAAAATAGTGTATTTTATTATAATACTTTCTATAATATATTAATAAAAATATTGTAGTAGAGACAACGAAAATACTATAGTATTTTCTTCCTTAATTTTGTCTATTTCATTTTTCTAAGAAAATCAATAAAATTATATTTTAAATCATACTTTAAAACTAGCTTTATTTTAAATTAATAAATATAAAAACGATTCTACGGATTCCGTCACTGTCCATTTACATGGAATAAAGAACCTCAAAAAATGATTAATTTGCGGAAGCAATAAAGTAGCATGGACCAACAAAGAAGTAACAATAAATCTAGCCTCGCGTTCAGAATAACAATCGTGCGAAAAATGATAAGGATGAAATTATACTCTGTCCAATTTCAGGTAGAATTGATTGTCACCCTCGTTAGCCCAGTGTTCGCGAAACGGCCCTAGAGATCGATAGGAAGAAAGCTGTATCTGCGAGCGTTGCAACAGAGTACGCAGGCGACACATTTGACAACGCGATCATTAACACCCTCTCGATCGAACTCGCGATTCTCGCGTGCGATATCGAACGCAGTTCGCGGCGGCTGGACAAGAATAAAACAGCCGCGCAGTCGGAGCTCGGAAAGCCCGTGGACGGGTCCGCTTAAGATACTTCTCGGCGCTTCTTCGGTCGGCGAACTTTTTACGCCGTCGGTCCGCGCACTGAAATGACGTAGTAAATTCTCGTTGTATGAATTTAGTTCTGTCCCGTGTAATAAAGTAGACGCGGCTCCTTCCCGGCGCCTCCGCGCGACCGGAATACGGTATCGTTCTGAAAAATTGCGCGTGTTGTTCCGCGCGAGGCCGGGCCGCGGCACTCGGCAAATTGAAACCATTACGTTACTAATGCGCCGGAGAACGAATGCATGAAATTATTGTGAAACGTGTCGGATGAACCGTCGCTCTCCCGTAACAGGCCGACCGTTTCCGAGCCCGGCTTTGCTGCGAGCCCGCCGACCAAAGAGAAGGAATAATTATTCCCAACGATGTTGCGTCGCTAAATATTTTCCTGGATGTTGAACGTCACGCACGGTCCGCGGATTTTACCCGGCTCCGACAGCCCTATGAAACTCGACGTGCCGAACTTCCGCGAGCTTCTCGTCTTCCGAAACTTCCGCCGTGCACGGAACTGTATTTTACAGGTTCTGGTAATTATTAAAACGCGCTTTTTGCGTATTTAGGAGCGATCTCTTTGAAAAGTGGGTTCTTAAAACCTGTCGAGAGGAGTAGGCGATGTTGCGATAATAGTATTTCGTTCGCGATATACAGGGTGGTTCAGAAGTCACTCGTAATTGGGAACTGAAAGGTTTCTGAGGTCATTTGAAGCAACTTTTTCCCTTGCGAAAATGTAATTCGAGCCTTTGTTTAGGAATTATTGATGAAAAACACTTGACCAATGAGACGCGAGATCGGCGGTTGATTTCGTCGCTTTAGAGCGAGTTTATACTGCAAAATTGCATTTATCTTGCTTCAATATTTCAAGAAATGAATATTGCTCGAGCTTCTGCGGAGAAGCGAACGCTAAAAATTGCAACGTTTTTTTGGCTCAGATTGCAAATTTGATGAGAGATCAGTTCTGTAAAAAGGATAATTGATAAACGATTGTAAATAATAGAAATTGAATACACTTAAAATATGAATACTCTTTTAAAAAAAGTACTCCTTTAAAAATATTAATAAATCGAAAAAAAGATAGCGACGTTCTCGAACTGCTCTAATGCATTTACACAGTGGCATTTGATCCAGTCATTTTGATCACAAATGCATAGTGATTACAGGGAATGCAAAGGCAGCCATTTTTATCGGTAGATCGTCTAGATCGCGGGAAAGAACGAATTGCAGCGAAATCTGTGGATCTGCGGTTAGTTTTTTGACGATTTTAAAAGTGGTTTCTGTTGGTCCGTTTCGGTGGGGCATAGCATTCAATCAGAAAGGACGGTGGCCGCAAGGTGTCGTGCCCGCGGATGATTTATGAAAATGGAAAAAAGCAGCAGGGAGGATGATTAGTCGTTGAAATTGTTCGCGCTGTTTCTATTGCGGCAAAAAATCAGCTCTTTACTTACCGAACCACAGTTCGTTACCCTCCGGCTGCATCGGTCAGCTCGATCGATAGAGAGACATTAATCTTCTTAACAAAATCTCTCCTTAATTGCAAATTACCTTCCGGGGTCACGTCGCCGTGTAATTCAATCCCGATATTTGGCCACAAAAATGCCGTTATGCTAGCCGGCCGTAATTTAGGGCATTATTTCTTCACCGATTTGGACCGAAATCAAGCTCTACGATGTAAATCCTTCGAACGTAACCTAGTACTTCAACTGCAACGTGTTGCATTCAAATTCGGAACATAAATTTGTTACTTCCTTGAACTAACATTTCAATTGCAAGACATTGTAATAATACTTGGTATATTTATTCGTTAATTTATTCAATTAGTATAATTCAACTGCAAAGTTTTGCACTAATATTCTTGATATATCTATTCGTTACTTTATTAAACTATCATTTCAACCGCAAAGTTTTGCATTAATATTCTTGATACATTTATTCATTTATCCTGCTCGAGCGATCGTCCCTTAATTATTACCAGTTTCTATTCTAATGCATTCCATTCACGCGTCGTTCTTTCGCAAAAGGATAGTAAACGCGAGGCGACTGACTATAATACTCCGACGAGCGAAGCAAAGTCTGACAGTTTCGGTCTGATCAAATAAATAATTCAACGGGAATTCATGCGGGGAAGATATGAAATGAACGAAGCAACTGTAGCAGGCCAATTGAAGTTGAAAAAGGCGAAGTTCGCCGGCGTGCGGCGGTTAATAATACCGATCCGACCGGAAATAGAAATAATCGATGGCACGGGGAGGGGGAGGGAGCGAGAGAGGATTATTACAGGAACTTTGAGCTCCATCACCTCGGTAACTCTTGACCCCGATGAATTTGTAAAAGTTCGGATATGAAGACGGACGGGCCCGTGTAATAATGTGTATCCAACTAATCGGGCCGTGTTTGCGAACGATCGTGGCACGGCGGCGTAACAGGAAACGAAGATAAGCTTGTATCACCGAAAATCAGTAATTTCAAGTCCGCAGTTGCTGCAGGGTTAATTAGTAGCTCGTGCCTGCGAGTCCCGGGTCTCTTTACTGCATATTAGCCGGGAGTAAAAGCAACCGGCACTGGCTGGTACGGTCTGGCCACTTCATTTTTGAGGCCGGAATGTGGTATTAGCGCTGTTTCGCCGAGCTACCCTTCAGGTTAACCCTTTTTATTTAATAAGCCCACATACACGTGCAGGCGAATCGATGGTTTTGTCTCTGCCGGCAATTTTCAACAAAAACCAAACTTTTCTGCCACGCGGAAACGAACTTCCGAGCCCGCGAATGAAAATGGGCTCCTCTCATTACGCTTTTCGGCGTCGTTATTAGACTACGGATTTCATTGCGATCCACATCTACCATTTATTAGTTATTTTCACCATTTATTATTAGGACTTATTTTTGCCATTTATTGTTAGATTTTGTTTTTACTATTTATTATTGGGTTTCATTTTTACCACTTGTTATTAGGATTGATTTTTATCGTTTACATTTATTTTCACCTAGTATTGCGATTCTATTTGTACCATTTACTACTACCAATTATTTATTACCATTTACTATTACCATTTATGTTTACTATCTATTTACTATGCTACTATTCACTATTCACTATTTACGATTACTTTACCAGAACATGTCACTATGAACTCGCTGACATCATCGAGAGAAGCCGCGCATTCCTATTTAACCTCGTTCTCTTAATTGTCTTCGTAGAAGAATAATACAATTCCACAAACACCGACATTTATCTCGCGCCGTGCAAATGCGCAACGGTGCGATTGGCTAATTGCCAGCCAGAGGAGTCGCGCACGATGCTGCATCGGAGACGAACTTGTACGCGAATTTGTATAAAAGTTGTAAATAAAACGCGGCTCCCACCCCCCCGAAAGTTATTAAACTTGTATAAAACAGATCCGCGGGATACGGGAACAAAAATGACTGCGACATGCAGTCCGCCGTTTCGAGTGCGCCGAGCGCGGGGCTCTTTCGCGTGTTTCAAGAAATAAGCGTGCTATCTTTTCGCGCTGAAGTGCACAATCTGTCATAGCTAGTGGGTCACTGTACTGGTACGATAGCAGACAGTGCAGTCGCGAACTGTCATCGTAAACAACTCAATAAGGACTGCAAATGCGGCGAGATGGTTGCCCGATAGAAAGCGAGTCCCGTGAACGAGCATCGTCGCCGCGCAAAATTAACAATCACCTTCGTCTCCGGGACCGCGCCACCTCGACAGACGGGATCGGAATTACAGGCCACAGGATAATCGGAAATATTTTATCGGAAATTAATCCGGGCCACCTGGGAATAGGTGACATAATAATGCTCCGCTTATCGAAGATGTTTGCGGCGCGTCAACAAATTTCTATAATTATGTTTGCTAATGCAGCCGCGGGTAACTGCGCCGGGAAAGTGGTGGCCAGCGTAAGTAGTATTCCCGGGAATCTTAGTCTCTCAGAAACCCTGTAAGCTCTCCACGCAGATATTTAGGTAATGAGCGCCCAACATACTTGCATTCATTACTGTTTGCAGCCGGCTTCCCTGCAGTTCGCTCCTGCGAATTTTCTTATGCAGTTCTCGCGGAAACCGCTCGAAATATCAAAGCGCAAAATGTGTAAACATTTGCCGGTACTTCGTTAACAGTCCCCGGGAAACTCCGGCTGCTTATCGCCAGCAACATTTGTTCATCCCTGTTGATTTATCAACCGCTTTGGACTCGACTCATCGGATACCACCGGCTATGAATATTCAAAATAGTTCGGAAGTTCCCGAAGACCCGCGAATACTTTCGTATCCGAGTCGCTGAATATTTCTGATTCGATATTGAGACACGGTGAAACCCTTTTTATTCGATGATTTATTTCTGCGATATCCTGACGATCGAAAAATTCTATTATCGATCGATTTTAATCGAGTTCTCTGCCAGGTGATAATGCGTTTAAATGATAGAATATTGTAAAAATAAACGTTCCGATAAGAGAGTTTTCAACAGCGTCATACTTGAAACAAAAAAGTGATGGCTCCGTACTCGAAATGGTACAATCACTAGACTGCAGGATTTTATGCATGATAAATATGTAAAATGCGTACGACATTTATGCATGAAAAATATGCAAAATATGCAAAGCATGATGTGCATAGATATAACATGTAGTATGACGAGTAGACTGCGGAGTTTTACGAAAGATAAAAATTGTCGGCGCTTATTACGACGCGCAAGAGCTAGATATACGTTTATTTCATTTCTCAATCATTTTGACCGAGTAGTCGAAATTTTAATATGTCGATCTACCGCGTCAGCGACCTCAAAAATTTCATAAAAATGAAGTACCTGTTTTTAAGTTCTACTAATACAATTAGGAGAATATAATAACGGTATTGTATAAACCGCGTCTTTCATTAATGCTAATGTTCATTGCGAAGCGTTTAAAATTTTTTCGCTGTTTAATTGTTTAACAGCACTATGCTGCATCTACCTTCGATTGACACTTACTTCAAAGGGTTAAATTGAATAAACTAAATACATAAAATGAATTCAATAAATTAAATGAATTCAATAAATTGAATAGATTATATGAATTGAATAAATCGAATGAATTGAATAAATTGAATAACTTGAATTGAATAAAAGAAAAACACAGGTCACTGTAGGACTAACGAATAGAACCCAGAAGCGACCGAAAGGAGCAATTTGCATCGGAATTCGCGGGAATTGCTCGAAAATCCGGACTAGTTTGCGAGCAGCGGCGAATGATACAGTAGTTTCGAGTGTCCGATGCGTAAACCGTTCGATCTCGAGTTTTTAACGAGGATCGGTGATCGTAGCATGAAGCGATCGCACTAATTCAGCGGCGATCACCGTTCTCCCGGCGTGGGCGTCACGCGAACGGAGACAAAAGGATTGGAAGACGTCCGAGGTGGACGTGTTCCGTCGGAGACGTTCCGCGTGGGTGAAAAAATCAATCGTAAACGGTCGAGACGGCCGATTTGTAACATCGCCGTGTGTCCAGGGGGCCGGAAACGCGGCTACGAGGAAGAAACATGTTTCACAGATTAATAGCTGGCGTACACGTTACCATCCAGATAATTAACATACCGTATTTACATAGACATTAGACAAACAGTTGATTAGAAAGATATAGGCGCGCCTCGACGTATAGGCAACCGACGGCGAGCAGGGGTGGTCGAGGCTCGTAAGGGAGGGTTAGCGTGCCGTTGTAAATACAGGCCGTATTCCAGCAGATAGGGGTGTGATTCATGGGGGACAACCACCACGATCTATAGATCCAGCCCGATACCGAGACATCTCCCACCCCACCGGCCACCCACTGCACCCTGGCTGGCTCTCGACAGTCCTAAAACCAAGGCTTTTCCTCATGCACGCAAACAGTCCATACGTTTCACCTGGATAAGGCGCGTCCGTAATCTATGGAATCCCACAAGGAGTTAATGAACGGGCTAACGGAGGGAAAAAAACTTTCCTCCGGCTGTGCCCGCCATCGCCGGACAATGAGCCCTGTCTCGTCCCGGCTATTTCCAAACCGAGACTGGTTACATCGTATTTCCAATATTTCCGGACCTTGGCTACCTTTTATTCGGACTACGAGATTAACGATAACCAAGGTTTATTCGACAGCGTCGAATAAATGACGAATCGCAGAGCTTATTTTCGGGGTAGTTCCGCCGGATAAGATTTTATTCGGTATAACCGTATATTCATATTTGCTATGATTGATACGATTATTTTTCTTTGATAGGAAATTCAACCTGTTTGTTTATAAGATACTACTGTTTTTTAACGATTTATTGAATACGAGCTTGAACTATCTGGACATTAAAAATAGCAATTTTTAGGGTCGCCTCGGAGTCGCCAATCGAGTGCAATGAATTAATAAAGAATTATTCGCACATATAAATAGAATAATTTATGAATAATTATATAGAATAATTTATGTATAATTAGGTAGAATAATTTATAATATTATTCATTTTGTTAATGAATAATATTGACCATTTATCGGAGATACGTCCGGTGTGCAATTTTTGGGAAGGCGAGAAAATTGAAAAGTTTGAGGGGTAGTTAATGAGAACGCTCGCAAAACGGGACACGTGTCCCCCACTTAAAGGGCTTCCATAAAGGAAACGTCGATGTCTAATGCGCTGATCGACTGTATTTCGTGGGACGCAATCATTACAGAGCCGCGCCTGCTGTACGTTTCTTGAAATGCGCGGTGTTCATGCAAACTTCATCGAGTATCGATTTTGCAATAACAGGGAGAACCGCGAAAACCAGCTGACGACCCTCCCTGTGTTGGTGATTTCCGTTGAGGGAGCACATTGGCTGGTTTCGAGGGTTCTTATCTTAAATCGTTATATTTTCGGCAGACTATTACACCGATTGCCAGATGCACAATAAGTGAACAAGTTATTAGCAAGCTGTGCCTCGTTCGTACATGTATATAGTATTATACATACGTATACATGTACGTATATATGTATACATGCGCGATCTATGAAACCGTGGCGTTGCAAAACTTCGAAAATATTACAACAGAAATATTTCAACTTTCTTCTATTTCGATTTATTTATTACAGCGACTATCGAAAAGAATTTATATTATTGATGCTATCACCGCCATTGGTGGAAAGTTATTTCCGCATACTCTGCCTCGTAAAATAAGTTAACGTCCCGCGAAATATATTGCCGTTATCACTGGAAATTTTGAATTTTTATTTCCAGCTGCAGATAATAAATTTCCCAAGTTTTATCGATTTATTTACCGGTACGTATCGAAACTGCTTCGATTCACCCGCTCACTATCCTCGCTTGTTAACCCGTGGTTGTCGCAGTTACTCTCAATTAATCGCAACGCGCCCTCTGCATGAGAAACTTATCCAACTAAATTCAATTTTAATTCGTTCATTAAATTTTAGTTAATTTTATCACAGTTAAATTCGCTTAATTTCAGCTAATTTTACTCGATTTTAATTTGCAAGTATCGAACTCGATTTATATAAAGAAAGGTTATGTGAACCAAATTCCTGTCTCCAAAAATAATTTCAATTAAAAAAAAATATTGACCCAACGAATTCGCTTCGCGAGAGAAAATTTCAATTAAATAAATTAAAGTGCCGTCCTGATGATTACACAATTAATTCATTAGATCAGCATACGTCTGGGGAAGACCGGCGCTCGTCCGTCAAATCCTAAGCGACAGTTAACGCGGAACTAAACGCGCAGTATAATAAAAGTGTACGACCGCGAGGATAGTTCTAATTCATCTTTTAACCAAATTGTCCCGGTCGGAGAGCGGTCGTAGCTTAGGATCGTTGAGCGGGAATAATTTCGCGGGAGTTATAGCGGGAATTAAAAAGCAAAAGTCGATGCGGGGGAGATTACGTTTTATAACAGCTCTAGACCGGTCTCCGGCCGGCGGGGGATGCGGGGGATGCGAGCTGCGCCTTGCAACTTGCTACGTTCGCTGTCTCCCGGTGTTTTACATAGGTTGTATTTCTGAGAGTTTATTTTTCCCCCCCGGTGCAGGGCCGTGCGAACACCGTGTGCACGCATTGCCGCGCGTACCCGCAACGGCGTGCCGGTTCTTTGTTTTAATGAACGTAGTTTACGCTGCTTTAAATTCCGTCGCGCAGGATTTTTAAATATCCTGCGCTCCCTCGTCCCGGCGTAATTCAAACGGCGCTTCGACCCCCTCGGCCCCGCTGCGCCGCCGTCCCTCCGCCGTCGTTGATTAACGAAACGGGAATTACGTTGAAGCGACAGAGTTTTATTCGATTCAATTTCCAATCGATGCGATCCCCCTCCGTCGCGATTCTTTGCGAGTTATTAGGCTGTGTAACTAGTCCGGAGTCGCTTTTTGCATTAGCTTGTTGCAAATGAACCGGCTGTTTTCGAATTTATCAGCCCGACTTCCGTTTCACCGACCAAACGAATGCTTTTCCCGACTTCGATACACTTTTCTGAACGAGCTGCAAGAATCGTGGAGGCAAAATACTTTAATTTGATTTGGGAAAGGATCAATTTGATTTGTTCCAGAGCAAATGAAATTTGCTAATTCGTTAATTTTATTGACAAAAGAACACAATTTGCGAACTGGTGAATTCAGAATGCGAGAGGGTGGATTCGCAGAATCTGTGGTTAAACGTCAAAAATGACGTTGGTGATAATGTAGCAGTTCAGAAATTAAAATATAGAACCGTATTAATTGTATTAAAAATTTAGTAAAGTTTAAAGCAAGCACGAAGGTTTTTAAATTTTCAAGTCATGTAATTAATAATATCGCGTAATATCCGACCACTTTTCAACGACCTAATCGCACTACCATGTGCAAAAATGCGCGAACGTTTCATAGATAAACGATTCGGTTCCAAAATATTGTTTAATTCAGTGCAATGACTACGCAACGAACGCGCGAGCAATATAAGATAATTTAAATGTAATCGCCTCTTGTCGCAGCGAGGCACTGTTAATAAAATCAATTGTAATCTGTTTCCGATACGCATAACTTGGTAAACGTTTATGAATTATAGGGGTAGTTTGATAACAGTGGTTCAATAAACGTGATTATCATTATCCCGTGCCGGGAATGCAGGCCTCAGAGAAGTATACCGAGACGTAATATTGGAACAAAGAAAATGTTAATTGCCATTAAAATCGTCAAAATCGGAACTCTGGCGGAGCAATTAAATTGCAATTTTAGTAAACACTATACTCGTAAATTTTTAGATTTTTCGAATACTTCAACAATAGAAAATGAAAGACGATAATAAAACGAACGAATAAAAAAATACAAATGATTAAAATATTAAAATAAAATGTAAGTATAAAAATAATAAAAGTATAAATATAAAAATAATAAAAATGTAAGTATAAAAATAATAAAAATATAAATATAAAAATAATAAAAATGTAAATGACCTGTTCTCTTCGAAGAGGTCGCAACAGCCGACTGTAAATTAAATTAAAATTGAAAAGTTCAGCTGTCGATTGACTTTTTCAATTTTTCTATTAGACAATTTGCAGCGCGGCGATGTGACGTCGAGATCGGGAGCGACAGATTAGAGTCCCGCGGGGCGGGGGTGAGTTTCTCGAGCTTAAATGTTGCGGCAAATTGACACTTCGCCGGTGTTCTGGCTGCTCGTTTCCACTCGCGGGCTCGCGTTTTTCACCGCGGAGCTTATTTCTTTGATGTTACGGGGAAATTACTTCGCCCGGCGTGGCCTCCCATTGTTTCGGGATGTGTAATTTCATGTATCTTGATGACACCCAACAGTGTCGTAATGCAAACCAAAAGGGCCGGCAGCGGCGGCCGCCGCGGCCTTTGTTTCGCCGGCGCGCTTTTAAATGTCGCTCTTTTGTCATTCCCTCCGAGGCGAAAGGGGAAGAATGTCTAATGAAGCACCTCCTTGATCTTACGGCGAAAAAGAAGAGCCCGGGAATCGTGTAACGAGGCACCGAGGACACACGTCGCGAAGTTAGCTAAAAGCCCTCGCTTTTCTTCCCGTTTCTTCTGCTACTTCTTGCGAATCGAATCCGTTGCCGCCGCGCCCCGCCGCGCGGCTCTCCCTCGCGAAAGCGCAATTCACTCTCGATTCAGTAATTTAGTTGCTTCGCTTCTTTGTTTTTCAACTTTCTTCCTTTCTTGCTCTGGTAAGCATCCAGAATCTCCAACTAAAGGATTCGTTACAGTTGTTACTCGGATTTATCTCGAAATTTGGATCCTGGGTTCATTGTTTTGTAGAATATTTGTAGAAATAATTTATGTAGGAGAATGGAGGGTTTAATTGAATTTACAGTAGGCGGAAGAATAGAAATCAGCAAAATATTTAGAATAGTAGCAGAATTAAGTATCATTTTAATAATTATTAGTAATTTTATAAATTATTCTAAACAGTTCACGAGAAATAAAGAAGAGCTGTAAAATTCATTTAGAAAAATCTACCCCCTCGAGATCGCTGTAGCCAGGTGCAAGCAACGTCACTACGCATCAACCCCACTCCCAGACATAATTTCCAATCGTCCAGACACGACTGATCGCAGAAAAGCTTTAAAAATCATAGAAAATCGCAGGAACGGGGTGAACCGGAAGCGAAACGCGAACGCGCCGCGAACGGTTCAACGAAAACGAAAATCGCTTGGGGATGGCTGCCGCAATAATCCGGGATACGGAAAACTATAAAAAGAGAGGAGCATAACAGAGGGTGGAGAAGGGTTCGGAAAAGGGTCCGGATTATTCTGAAAAAAAAAAACAGGAACGAAAGAAAGAAGAAGCGTAGCGCCGTTTTCATTTCCCCCGACAGCCTTGTATTCTGACAACGCGGAATTGCCGAGCGTCCCGAAGATGTAGCCGCATTTACCGGATAATGAAAACTTTAATTGCCTCTAAGCAAGACGACACGACAATTCGTTCGCGGGGGCCGAGCCAGGAAAATTGTACTTCCCCGAAGCACCGCGCGAGACAACTCCTCCGCGGGACTTTTACATAAATGAAGGAATCCCGCAGCCTTTGGATCCTTTGTGCCTTGCGACGACTCGCCGCATTCTCCTCGCGTTGCGATCGTAATTGAATTCGTTTTTTGTATCCTGCCATCTTTGACGAGGGAACGCGTCCCGACGCTTCGCGACGCTCGGCGACGCTTCGCGATGCTCGGCGACGCTTCGCGATGCTCGGCGACGCTCTGCGATGCTCTACGACGCTTCGCGACGCTCGGCGACGCTCTGCGATGCTCGACGACGCTTCGCGATGCTCTACGACGCTCCGCGATGCTTCGCGATGATCGGCGACGCTTCGCGATGCTCGACGACGCTTCGCGACGCTCCGCGACGCTTCGCGATGCTCGACGACGCTTCGCGACGCTCGGCGACGCTTCGGGACGCTCGGCGACGCTCTGCGACGAGCCGAAACGCGCGATTAATATGAAAAGACAGTGATAAGTCGCGGGAAGACGAGGAGTAATTTGCGGTGCGGCGCAAACACGGATTCATTTTTCTTTGGGGCGCGGGCCCGCGCGCGAGCGCGGTTATCAAGCGTTGCAAATTCATGCGCGAAATAAACTCGGCATTGAAATTTCAAAGGGAGGCGCAGCGACTCGTGCATACCGGCGATAGAGAAATCGGGATGAAAAATTGTTACGAGCATCGCGTTTCCGCGTCTTTGTCAGCTTTAGACGGCTTTCGCAACTGCGAACATAGCAGCTTACTTTCCCGAAAGCTTTTTCATCTGTGCCGCGTGCTGCTGAACGATGTCCGCGAAATTAATTATCCAATGGCTCCAAGTAACCGATTAACGATCGAAAGGGAGTTCATTGTTTTTTTCGGAACATCCGTGCGGATTCCAGTCTGCGAATAAGTGGGCATCCGTGAGAATATCGGACGAAATCGAAATTATTTATTGAATGCGGAAGCTGATAGATGCTATAATAATGTGATACAATTTAATACAATATAATAACGCAATATGATTTAGTATACTATAATAACGTAACACAATTTAATATCATTTAATATAATATAGAGTAATCACTGTCGAAGACACTGCAAAGTGTTCTAGAAATTAATTTATAGCAAACAAGCTGAACGAAAAACTGCATTTTTGTGACTTTGGAAAAATAATCTGAAGCAGTTATCTTCTCCAGGAATTTAATGACTATTAATGTCACATGACTAAAGTGTACCTGTTCCTGACCAGAGACTCTATTTGTTCAACGAATTGAAAATATGCGAGAACGATAATCGCGCGAGCGTAAGTAATATTGTAAAAATTGGACGGTCCACGGGTTTTTAGAATTTCCGAAAACCGTCCGTCGGTTTTTGTTTCCCTATGGTTGAGCTCGTTAAAAAGGTAGAGAGCATGGAAAATGCAAAAGACTAGATTAGGAGGTCCCTCGAATTCCCAGGCCGTAGCTTCCGCAACGGGCGGACGGTAAATTATGTTTGGCTCAGAAAATTTATGCAAATGTTTAATCGAGCACGCCGTTTTTACGTAATTCGTTCAGAGAGCGGTCCACGAAAATTTCCCCTGTCGGCGGCCAGACGTAATGCATAAAACGGAATTCAATTATGCACGAGACTTATCGCTTGTTGGAGCCGAGATAGGAAAGCGGACAGGACTTTACCTTTAACGGTCTTCCTTGGTGTACAGCCGCGATATCATTTCCCGGGTTTTATCAAAACGTTAGAAAAAGCCCTGTCATCCGGCCGCTTTTCGGATGGATTTAATTAATTGAATCCGGTAAATGTAGCCGACTCAAACGGGGACACTGTGCTCGACGTTTTCAAATCGCTCCTCGTGCCGCCGCGCGTGGAAGCTCGAACGTCGCTCGCGCTCCCGACAAATATTTGATAAAACACTGTTAAACCGTATGCTATTCGGAACTCGATCGAATCATGAATATTAAACTTGCCGGATTTTCATTTATAAACTGCAAATAACGTGTTACCGCTTTTATTCTTTTACGCGGCGATCGTACGATTTCAACGACGTTCATTCCGGTAATAAAAGTTTGTTCAAAACGGGAGCACGCGTTTTCGACGGTTATGCTGCACGGAAAATCTATTCCAGCATGAAAATATCCTTGCTTAAGGAATTAAACGGATTGATTAAAAACAGTTATTAATTTAAATCGAATTCATTTGTGTCTATTATAATCGTTGGAATAACAATAGAAATTAGTCTCGCAGCATATTTCAGACAGTACAGATTTGATTTTGCGAATCGTAAATTACCTTTTACAATTTTTATTCTATACGATCGGTTTTTGAAATAAACATGATGAAAATTAAGGGTTCCAGTTTAAGGAGCCGGTATCGATTATCGATGGATTAGTCGGGATCCGACGGCAAGAAAATGACCATTGTATCTCCGGCACAATGGGCGGGAGATCTTAAATGAAATATTCATGAATCAATTCACGGAGAAGCTTCTATCTTCTTATCAGATCTATCGTAGACATTGTCGCGGCCGGCTTGTTGCAAAACGAACGTCGGAATTTTGCAAGTTCTGCGGGATGTTATGCGTCCTAATCTCGGTAATTTATCTGAAAGTTTTCGTCCTACGTAATCAGTTGGGTCGCGGATATCTTTTTCTGCCGCATTAAGGCGGAACTGCAGTTTGTTCGAGGATCTTTTTGCCAAAACCTAGCATAACTCCCGCGACTTTTTGTTTTATTGTCGAAGTCGCTCCGTGCCCCAATTACTAAAATATTCGGTCGTTCGCAAATCGCCCTGAAAAATAATTCGTTCGACGCGAGGATTTGAACTTTTAACAAAAAGCTACGAGCAGTGGAGAATCGTCTAATTATATAATTTAGAAATTAACCGAATAGTCTGCAATTACAACGTTCGATATAATATTGTACTAAATCGTTCACAGAAGCAATAATAAATAAATAAATCCGAAGACGGGCTAGCTTGTTATTCTGTTACTATTGCAGTTTCATTCTTGGAATGAAACATTTATTTAAACCGAATACTTACAGCACAGCGTGTACTCGCGTATTCGACGAAACTATAATACAATGTAATATAAAGTAACTAAAATAATAAGCAATATATAAAAGTCTGTGCAAGGAAAACGAACAAGAAATACATACGCGCTGCTCCGCGGCTCGGACGAAACTGAAGGATCGGCGTTTCGAAACGTCGAAATCAAAATAAACGCTTCGAGCGACTCGCCTTCGCACAACCGTAAAACATCGTTGCCTTCGAACAGCTATTAATAATTGGTAAAATTGTCCATTCAATCGTCACGAAAAATATTCATGCGAAAATTGCATCGATTTCAAGATAATAGCAATTTTAAGTGCTAAAATGTCGCGATCGCATTATTCTCTCGACATTTTCGCAATTTTATATTGCAAAACCTCGAAGAAAAAATGATTTTTCTGCTGGCTAAATAAATAGAAAAATAAGAAAAATAGATAGAAGCATCAGTGTAGCGTGCCCCACGCTCTCGTATTTCACTTGCCCTAATCACGCCGCGGTTCCCGTTGGATCATCGACGGATCCAAGGAAGATCGGTGCCTCGCGATGTGTAAAAATGATATTCCGTATGTGGCCTAGAGCATCGTAAACGGGCAAAACGATTCACGAAACGTTTAACCAAGCTCATAAAACCGGTTCACGTCGACCGGGCACGTACGTGTCGGTTTTCATCATTTACCTTATCACTACAATCCTTTATAGCTCATGAACAAGCGTGGACCACGTTCGCCGGCCGGTGATGGAGTATCGGATTTGTACCTTATGTCAAGTAACCGTAACATATATAACTATGATATCACGATCGTATTTAGCTCTCCTTGTCGTCCAAAGTGTTTCAAGAATATAGGGGATGGCACCGGGGCGAAATCGTTGCCGTACGTTTTATCCGATGTTTGTCCTCCGCCAGAAAATCATGTACCTAACACCGGCCGTTCTAGGACCGCGATAACTATAGCCACCCCTCCTGTAACAATTTCTCGTTATCGCGGTCTCCTCCCGATTTACAACCGGCCCGATACTTTTTCGACAACTTCGGGCTCCATCGGTTCGGCGCCGACTCTCGGCGAGCATCGATTATGGAGATTTATCGGTGATGCGTGGCCCTACCTGTGCTCTACGTTCTCATTAATGCCTGTTGCTTAATTGATCGATGCGGTGGAACAACGTTGAATGTCCGTCATCTCGTAGGAAAAACGTTTACAATTGTTGACGAAATTATAAACGGTTCTTTATGCATAGTGATTTTTTTATTCTATGCTATATTTTATTCATTTATTAGGAAAATGACTAGGCGAAATTCCAAGCGAGATCCTATTTCTGATAATCGAGTTGGATAATTTTTATTTAGCCTTGTCGTCTTGTATATTATAGTTTTCGGATACAGAGTATAATTTTCGTGTCTCTACTCCAGCTTTGAGATTTTTCTTATTAGTTGTACAGTCTTTAGTTAGAATATTTTTCCTAATAATTTCTATCGAAGCAATTTCTATCGCATCCTTAAGTAATTGCAACAGCTTAAAAAAAAATAAACAATTAGCCGAAATCTCTCGAAATCTCACGAATCGCGAGCCTGAATTAATGCTCTATCAAGACGCAAATTGCTCTCCGCGATGAACACGTACGCGGTACACTCGTAGACAATGTAAAGTCCGTTGAATTTTAACAATAGGAAGGAAATGTTTCGCGATCGCAGCCGGTTCAAGTTCCATTCGAAGTTCGTGCCAAGAGAAACGAAGCCCGCGTAAGATAAATTGAAATTCTATGATTTATGCCAGCGAGTACTTAGGCAGATCCGTACGTACGGCGGGAAGGGTTGTTGGATCCCATAGAATCGCGAAGAATACACGCGACTCTGCGAATGGGAACAACATTAAAAAGGAAAAGGTACCGCGGGAGGAGAAAAAAAACGTAATACCGGACTCGGTGAGTTATGTACGGGAGCAAACAGGATTCTAAGAGGATTCTCGATCCTTCATTACACCGACGGCTCAATTTACAGCGATTCCATTCAGGTAGATTCGGTATGAAATACCTTTAACAATCTGCTCGACGTTCCTAGTTCTGCCCTTTATATTAAAAAATCATGGTTCCTCGAATTCGTGGAGAAACGTGATACTTTTTGTTCGAGATCCAGGTTACTATCTTTCAAATGATCTGGGAATAACAATTCTAAAAATTTTTATTACGGTCGTTTATTATTATAATCTGTAATACTATATGATAATATTATAATAATAATACTATAATACTATAATATAATACTATAATATAATACTATAATAATAATACTATAATATAATACTATAATAATAATACTATAATATAATACTATAATAATAATACTATAATACTATAATAATAACACTATAATACTACAATTACCAATTCTATTCAAATCCAGAAATTAAAATCCAAAATACGGAAAGAAAACTGCAAAATCTAACAAAATCGAAATGTAAAATTAAAAAATCGAGGTTACAAATGTTAATAAAAATTTGAATGTATCATCGATAAAAGACCCGACAAATATATATGTGCATTTCTTTCTTGCAGCCCGATAGAAGCTGTAACAAAACTTGGAAACGAAACGATACCGTTCTTAAATTCTTCAGGGCTGTTTCCGCGTTCCTGCATTCGTGTTCATCGCAACTGATAGCGAACAATAGATGAATTAAAAGCGTCAGTAGAATCCCGCCTTTTCTCCGACGATCTCATAGAAACTCTACCGTAGGAATAGAGCGGGATGAACGCTGCAAAAACTAGTGCTAAAGCCCGGCGAAACCATGGTCGAAACTCTCGCATTGTTACATCGCGTTTTTCTTCTGAACTGCACTAGGCTTCCGCTCGCTTGAGCGGCTCCCCGAGAGCAAAAAGACCGCGGGGTGCGTCTGTTTAATCGATCGGATAATTACTTGTCAAGAGTTCCCGCGCGCACGCGATTTTTTCCGCGATGGAAGCTGCGCAGCTCGCCGCGCGGTTTGCTAATGGCTTCGCGTTTTTCTTCGCGCGGTATCTTGTCCTAAAACGTTGGCAACGTTACACAATTTTCATGAAAACGAACAGACAATGTACTCCACGGACTTTGGATTCTTATAAATGCTGCAGTGTTTGTGTAAGGATTAAATAATTGTCGGGAACTATTTAATTCGAACAGTATTAAGTAAGCTATCAAATAAGCTATTAAGTAAAGTATTGCATAAAGTATTACATAAAGTATTACATAAAGTATTACATAAAGTATTAAATAAACTACGAAATAAAATATTGAATAAAATATTAAATAAACTATAGAATGTACTATGAAATAAATTATGAAATAAATTATGAAATAAACTCTAAAATAAACTGTGAAATAAACTACGAAATAAAGTATTAAACAAAGTACCAAATAAAATACTCATTGGAACCTAGTGGTACACGTCGCAGAATAAAATTTGCAACAGTTAGTTGCAATAATTCTCTAAAATGGCTGGAAATGGATTTTGAAGCGTGGGAGGATTACCAATAATGCCGTAGAAAACTGTTGGCCAGGATAAACGTGTTTGCACAGTGCAGCGTGCGTGGACGGGATCGTTATTCCCAGTGAAAGCAATGTTTATCCTTGGTTGGAACACGGTCTCCCGTGGGCGGACTTATTCAACAGCTTAATAGAAAAGTTTCGCGCAAGATGCTCGCTAATAGCGGCGCCCAAAGGGACGACGGGAGACACCGGAAACGGGGAACCGGGACGGAAACCGAGGCAAACAGGGGCGCGATATCGTGCCGCGGTTGCAACCCGAAGAATATTACCGATAAGGTGGAGGTGGAACGCGGGCCGGTGTGCCCGCAGAAAAATTCAATCAGCTTAAATGCGGCCAGATAAACGTAACCGTGAAAGAAGTCGTCACGAGTCGGCACAGTGTTAATCAATACGGCCCGGCACGATAAGCTGCTTACGTCGAGAGCCGCTTTCTTATTTTTTAGTACCGAACACAAAGTTCTGCGTCCGATAAAGGAAAAATGAGCAGTCGAACACAGCCACCTCCACTTTCCACGGTTCCATTAAGCATATTCGATCAGAATTTTTTCGTTCGATGCCGCCGCGCCGCGTCCGTCCCCTTTTTCCCGGGAACACGAAAGTTCGATTAATTGATTGGACCGATTGCGACGCTCTGCGAGCGATCATTTTTTAATGAAGTTGTTCTCGAGTGGCTCGACCGAGCAATTGTTGATATTATTATCAACGGTTCCGGTCCGCGATTGTTTCACCGACGGAAGATATCGCCGTCCGCGGATTTTATGGGTTTGCCGGAAAAACGAGTCGGTCGAATAACGTTTCAGGAATCCCAAAACTCCATTGCATTATTTTTAACTCGCGAAATATTTCGGATACGAGATATATATAAATACGCGGTATTCGCGTATTGCAATTAACCCCTTAGCGTACACTGACGAGTCTGATCCGTGACGAAAATTGCTAGAAATAATATATTAACTTTGGATGTTATTCTATTTTATAAAATTGTGGGAGGAACATTAATTTCTTGTCCCTTCGAAGAAATTATTGCAACTGAAAAATTCAAGGGGTTAATAAAGACGATTTCTATTTCGCGCAAAAATCCGCGGTCTAATTGTCGATGACAAATTATAAGAATTTTGTGTTAATATAGTATTAGTTAATTGTGTTAATATACGTTTGAAAATAATAAAACCGAGTGAGATCAGAATTGAAATTTACGCTCGTTCACAAATCAGAATATTCGCATCGGTGGAGTATGTAACGATTAGATTTACATGCGATATTTTCGGAGGAAAAGTATTGTTTATTTCGGCCAACGCGGCCCCGTATTTTAAAAATTCGCGCGCGTCGCGAGCGCAGATAAATCTGCGGTCCATCCGTTCTGCTTAATGTTGATGAAGATGTAACTGCGTTACCGTCGCGATATTTCGGAACGCGGTGTCCCGTAACTCGATTGTTTAACATCAGGGAGTTATTAATATAATTGGGGCGAGCACGTTGAATCGGTGCCTAATGAAAACGGCATTATAATCGCGATAATCGTGAAAGGCCTTTCAAACCCGTAACTGTCGTAACAAGAGCCGGAATTCGAACAATCGCTGTGATCGTTAGAAAATACAAGAGACAAGAACCTGCCAATCCGCATTAATAATCACCGGTCGAACAAAATTATTACTGGTTTATCGTTTCTATTGACGCGAGACTCCGTGCGAATTATGAAATAATTATTAAATCGACATCGCGTCGATTCGCATAAATGCAATTCACATAAATGCTTTCCTATATTGTATCAATTAAAAGAAATATATAACAAATATTTTCAATATTTTTAATATAAATTTTCAATATCTCTGTTCACACGATTTTTATACTATCGTTATGAACTTACGAATTTATACCATTTACAGTAATTATAAAATACAGAGATTCGCTCGAATTAACATACATCGACGCGAACATAAATTATTATATTCTCGTTATCGGGAATATTTTTAGTGAATTTTTTATTCACCCCATTATGGACATATTTCTGGAAATAATCATGGAGAACCGCAGTCTGCGTTACACGCGCGAGATCGAAGAATGTATCATGCACTCGATGAATTTTAAATATTTAGAAACAAATTTTAATATGTTCACGTTTTATGAAGCCCGATTAATTGTTCAGCTAAAATTGATGTTCCCCGTATTCGTTCGTTCGGAAAAATTAATTGGAAACGTAAAATCCATCAGGTAGGGTATAATTATGCTGCGCAACGTTTGTAATTATCTTCTCTGGGATATTAAACGTAGTTACGAAGACCAACAATATAAGTTGATTAAAATGTTCGGTAAAATTTCAATAGCCGTTGTCAGTTTTGTTAACACTTTACCGACCGACCGTAATCATTTATGTCATGACATTATTCATAATATTAGCATTAAACAATATTTGTAGTAATAGTAATATTTAAAAAAATGATATAATAACATGGCAGCTTACAGTGATATAATCTAACACTTTTACATTAGATAACAAATCTAGGCAGGCTATCGATCGGTAAAGTATTAATAATATCTTATTAATTTATTAAATAAAAACAGAGAACATTGTCTGCGTACTAAATCGACGCACTCTAATTTTGCAACATCGCGGGATCGTTCAGTTACGGCATCTCGATGATAATCGCACAACTATAGCCAGGAAAAACGCAGAAATCCGGAAGAGAGAATAGGAAACACGAAGCCTAATTCCGCGAACTGCCATAACCGCGAGAAACATCGTGCTCCCGACGGTATTTCTTGCGGCGAACTTCGAAATAGCCGCAAACTCGCGAGAACACCGCGCGCCACGTGATCCGCCATGCGACCGCAGAATTGTTATTCGCCGAGTGCGCGCGAGCAAATTGTAGAAATCGCGTCGGCGTTGTGCAGGTGCGTGGCAGCGTACCTGGACAATTTGCGAGGGCCGTGGTAGCACGGTTTCAAAAAGCATTCGGGCCGATCGCGGCCGGCCAAGCGGTTCCCATTACGGTGCCTTGATAATCATTCATGCTCTCTGAAATGGCTGCCGCAATGAGATACGAATAGGGACAGTCGGTAAAACGTTTCGACGTGGCTCGAGGAATTTCAGCGAAAATGTAAATTTCCCAGTGATGCTCTTGCTGCATATTCAATGGGGAGGCGAAGAGAAAAGGTATCATCTCCCCTGGCGGGGCCTCCGCGACCATAAAGCGTGCAGAAAGTCGAGCGGGGCGGTTGATAGATAGATTACAGCCACGCTTTTCGAGGCCCCCGCCACTTTTGCTCGGCATCGACGCGACCAGCGAAAATTGCACGCTCGATTTCAAAGGTGTAACGTATCCGTTCATCGTTTATTTACGATTCCGCGAAACGCACCTGCGCGGCAATCAAGGCTCCGCCAATTTACTCGGCTCTCTGTTCCGCGTCCCTCCGATCCCAGCCGTTCCAAGAACCCGTAAATAATTTCGCCGATCTGATAAACCCTGCTGTCGACTTTTCGCGATTGGCTACGCCCGTTGTCCCGACGCTTATGCTAATTTCGATCCTCGTCGCACGTTCCGGATCCTCCAATACGGACTTCGAGTGCTACGGGCGCAAATAGAAATCTTTTCCAAATTCTTTTTTCTTTGTTTCCATCAATTTTGATCTCTTTTGACATCAATTTTACATTAATAATAATAATAATAATATTTACTAACGGGAGAAAGATTCTCTGTTACAGTAGAATGATTATAGTATATCGAAAAAAGTAAAGAAAAAAGGAAACGGATGATGCAACAAGGGTATAGAAACAATAGAGAATAACATAAATGATTGAGCCTTAACAAGTCTTAGAGACACCTCGAATGTCCTACGAACGGCCCAGAAACGTCCCGTGTTACAAATCAAGACGTCTTCTAGACAGAATATAATATTTCCAACATTGGACAACAGAAAACTTAAAACCATTTGATAACGTCAATATATCACCTTCGACCTACTAAAATAATTACTAAAAAGAATGCAGCAAATTGTTCCTATTTTTTGAAAAAGAGTCGGACAACTTGTATTTTGCGCAAAGAAATTTCGAAGAAAGGAACTTCGTCCGCTGCGTTGGATAGCATCGCAAACATGCTAATTTCCACGGTTCACTAGATGAAAATCGGGGGTAGGGTAACAACAGCATCGCAGTCGTACTTGTCGAGATGAGAATGGATCCCGCGGAAATATAATGAGCGTGACAGCGAGCAGAACGAGGAATCATGTAAAATTATTCGGGTCCCACGATGTAAATCACGTTTACCGCGGAGAGAATTAAAATAACGAGTCCGTGCCGGCCGCGCGGAAAAGGGGTTGACAGACACGGTGGATCACCGGGACGTTAGATTTTAATTGGTTTTTTTAATGCCTATGCAAATCGGTTCCTTCGAGCTATCTCCTACAGATCTATTGCGCGCGGAAGATTTACCACGCAATAAAGCACTTTATACTTTCTCATCTGGCTTTTCCGCATTCCCGGGAATCACGGGCGTAAAATGTTAACGGGGACACTTACCCCTCGTGAAAATATCTATCGACGGCAACCCGGGTTTTCTTTTCCTTTTTACTCGGACAAAATAAATTTGCTATTCCGCGTGTATCACGCTCATCTCTATGGTAATCCGATTGGCTACGATTCGCGCGTTATAAATCCATCTAGCCGGAAGAAAATCGTCGCTTCGGGAGAAACGAGATTAAATTCCGAGTACGTTCAGTAATTTTTAATCGTTCTTGTGCGCCCGCCGCGGAAGATGTCGAACTACTTAACTAGTTCTTCCAGGAATATTTCATGCCGAATTTGCTATTAGAAAATATCGCGCAAGCCGGGTGACGTAGTTCCGAGGGGAAACGCAGCCGCGGGAAATGGCGGGTCGACTGTTTTCGAAAATGGTCGCGAGCGATGCTCCGATATTTTAAGCGGGGAAATACGCTGCGAAAATATCGATTGTTTATTGAACGAGATAAATCAAAAGACGAAGAATTCGCTGCTGTAACAATTGCTGTGGTCTTATGTTATTTAAATTAGGATTTGTTAAGAGGTACGATGATAACCTCGTCGCCGAAGATCGTCCGCGTCAGATCGATCGATCGTATCGAGCGAAGCTCGCTGCGCGGGCCAGCAATTGTTTCAACGGTTCCAAGTATTTTCAATCGATTGTTCAATAAAACAAGGCGCGCGCGGGCGTTTCGGGGCAACCGGGCCGGGGATAACGGCGCGTTCGCAATTTAATGGAGCGACCCGACATGAAGCATTTCCATAGCGTTCTAGGGGACGCATTATCGAGCGTAAATTCGTTTCATTAGACTTTATTAGAACACACACGGTCGTTTCCACGTTTCCAAGTTCCTGCGTCCGGCTGTATGCACACTGTCGGATAATCCATGACGACCGGGACATACTGCTGGTGCAGCGTCACACTGTGCAGTTTCGCTGCGGCGCGTTCGCGTTGGATGCACCGTGAACCGGGTTCGAGAATTTCGGGACGCTCCAACGAGAACGCGGCTACTCGCGACCTAATTGCAGCCACGTGTCTTCGAATACTTCGCGAAATAATTAAACAATTTAGCGAAATCAGTATTTCAACCTCCGTGAAGGCTCGACGTTGGTCCCTTTAAATGCAGCTTTATATTTTCGGAAAATTGTATATCTTCGGAAAATGTAGTTCCAGTATTTTGCAATTAACGAGGACGATTTTTATCTTGCTTAAAAATTCACAATCTAATAATAATAACATATTAACCTTCGCATGACGATAGCTTTACCATATAATAAACAAACATAATATAATATAATAAATATTATATATATAATATTTATATTATTTATATATTATAAATATTATATATTATGTATTATAAATAATATGATAAATATTATATTATCATATAATAAACAAACTACTACTTATTACAAACGAAAGAAATAAATAGCATTTTATTCTCTATAATCAAAAATTAAAAAGAAACAATGAAAGTAAAATGAAAATCCAGTCCGGTGTTCATGCAACGTGTCTTATGACATTCGAGCAGCAAACTGATTTTCGCCATCTTGTCCCGACACGGCGGACTCGCTGTCTTATAACACGCGTTTCCGAAACGCCTGTCCATCCGCTGTTTCCCGTCCGTTCGTTCGACCGGCGTTTCGCCGATCCACCGTCCACGGCCACCGGTGAACGAACGAACTGCGTGTGGGAAATTAGTTCTGCGAAGGTGTCACTCGCTTCTCCGAGCCGTCGCGGGTTTTTTCTATGAGCCATTGCCGCGCTCGACCGACGCGCGACTTGAAAGCGCGGTGTCGTTCAATGCCGAACGGCGCATTGTTGTTTCCGAAACGCCGATTTCGTCCGATTAAAGGCTTAATTTACTGAACTGTACAATTCTCTGGGATTCGATAGAATTTCATTCGAGCGAACACTTCTTCACTTAATTCTTATTTTTTTACGATCTTTATGAGGAAGTCTGTAGACAATTACACAGATTTGTATTGTACTTTGTTTAGTAGATTTTATATTATAGTATACTACTTGTCAGATGTCGCATTTGATATTAACAGCTAGATTGGATAGTAAATTAAATAAAAAAGAAATAGGATTTTATAATATAAGAAGTTTCTGCAAAACTTGTGCAAAAATATTCGACGATCTGCAAAATCGTGCACATTAATTCTCTGGACCAATAATAAAACTGAAGAGGAATGGCGGCTATAAACATGGCCGCCGGCACAGGGCGACTTCGATCGGCTAATTGTATCGTCGGGTATGATTATTTACGGGCCGGGTACCGTGTCGCCAGCGAATTATAATCGGAACCGCAAAGGCGGCCGTCATAAAAATCCCGTAATCAGGCCGGGCAATTCAAAACGGAGGCCGCCGTTCGTGATTAAGCGTAAAACTTCAGAAAAACGCGGGCAACTTTATGCTCGCATAAGTTTGAACGGCCGGCGGGAAATACGAGCTTCGACGCATAATATTGGATTCATAAAGCCCGTTTTTGCCGTCTTGTCGTGGCTGGCGGTCCGCCGCCGTGCCGGGGCTATTGTTTGTAAAGCACGCTCGCGTTGTCGTCCTCCATGGAATGTGTCTGCCATGACAGCCGGCAGCTGCATTATATTTTCGGCCGTCATTCCGATATCACGTGGACGCCTTGTCCGCCAGCGATTGTGTCTCCCCTTCTGTCTGTCTCTCTCTCTCTCTCTCTCTCTCTCTCTCTTTTTCTCTCACCGCTCACGTCTTCTTTCACTCTACACGCGTACCTTCATTATCGTTTCATAAAACGAAATTATCGATTCCGGTGAAATTTTTACGCTAGACGGGTTTAGCTTTGTAGGTCGCTCGGATCCAAGTTAAAAATAATTCGGTTCGTTAAATATTTAAGTCCGTGGCCGAGTAATCGCGGCAGGTCTGCGGTAATCGGCGAGATGGCTGTATTTTTGGTTCGTACCGGTGTAACACGGAGCAACCGTGTGCGTGTATACTGCAACGTGCCAATCACCATTTCCGTATTTTCGTTCGAAATTACGGTCGCTTTCAGATTCGATTCGTCTTAGGTAATTATATTATACTCTAACGAGTGCATTCTTTCGTATGCTGTTTATAAATGTCGACACATTCGGTAATAAATTCTTGAATATAATTCGATTGATATTCAACGACGTGCAGTAAGATCGGTAATAAAATTTATAAATCATATTTACAGTAATTAGAAAATTTGGAAAGTTTGTTTTAGAAATATTGCAGCGATGACTTCCAGTTGGCAATCGTCACTATTATTATTTATATTGTTATTACTATATTTATATATGCTTATTATATTACATTAATAATAATAGTAAACTGCACTCACCGATGCAGCTGTTCCTCCTCCGCTCCCAATTAATTCTCCGTTGCATCCACGCACTCGTTGCTATTTATCCTCGAATCCGAGTCGAATCTGACTCGTTCGAAGCTGCTCCTTCTTCGTGTGGGCAAACATTCTTCGTAATCGACAATGACGGCAAGGCTTCTTCGATGTAGCACTCGCGGAAGCATTCGCGCAGATACTCTCCGCCGAAATTTGCAATTCAAACTATTTCTTGGCTGCTCCTGAAGATCGATGCAGACTCCGAAATAACCGATCAAATCTTCGCGTTCGAACGCCTGGTTAACGAACATAGAATCGAGAACGAAGATTCTGCCGAAGGCGATGCATATTTTGCATTTTTTTATGTGTCTCACCAGTGCGCGTAGATCCATAGACTGTTAACTGCAATTAACAAAAAAAACTCATTTAGTACAACATTGATAACATAAATTAGTACAAACTCGTAAAACCATGTTTTAACAAAATATTTATGTATGACAATTGTCCGAGTGAATTCTTTTCAGTCGAATAATTATTTTTTATCCGAATCGTTTGCTCTTTATTGGAATAAATTATATTTTATTGGAATAAATTACTCTTTATCCAAATAACTCATTCTACATTCGAATAAATTATTCCTTATTCGAATAACTTGTCCTTCACTCGACTAAATTATTCGCATTATTTTACATTCGAAAAAATGATATTTACATATGCGTCGGTGGATCAATCGACCGGAAAATTACACGCATCCCGGTGCAATGTAAAATAAATAAATCGACGAGCTGCGAAAAGAAAAAAGCGCTTTATATTCTATCATTTCGATTAAAATCGATTACATTTCACACGAATTCTTTTCTTACATAACACAGAGCATCCCCCCTCCCCTTCCCCCGACGAAGTTCAATTTCACGCGAGAACCGTGCAGTTCTCGCAGCGAGGCTCGCGAATCCTTTCACCGCGTTGTTGTCCAAGGATTTTGATCCTTCGGCATGTCCGCGCGAAACTCTGCGGAAGGGTTCACAAAGGACAAACGAGGCAGGGAGGGAGAGAGCGGGCAGCGGTGTCTCGCGGCGAGTTTCACAGGGCTCATTAATACGGTTTCGTGAATAATCTCGGCCGCTTCAATCGAGCCGGTTCGAAAAAAGGAAGGTGCACACGGCCCTCTCGGGCAGAACAGGCCGGCGCGGCGGCGACAGAACGAACGCGAACGCGTTTCCCGTTGGAAAAATATGGAAATATCGTGAAAATCTCATTTGGCGGTGGTCAGCGCTCGGAAATTCTGCGTCTCGGCCGTGTCCCTACGGAGAGAGAGCCGTTTCCCTAATAAATGACCAGCGGAATCCTGCTAGAAGCTTTATAATCGTACCTCGCGCAGAATGTGACAGGGCCCAAGAGTAGGTCCAGGTACGTGTGTGCCCAGCCAAGTAACTAACTGAATGCCTCCGGCTGCATACAAAGTAAAATAACGTTAGACGGAGGTAAACGGCTGTTTATTAGGTTCCTGTTAAACTCTGGGACGCGCGTAGTCCGAAATGAGATGGCACCGCCCCCTCTCCTCCTCTCTCTCTCTCTCTTCTCTGTCTCTATCTTTCTCTGTATATTTCGGTCTCTCCCGCGAACACCTTTCCTACAAAGTCATGTACGAAACGATTGTAATCCCTCAGTTTGGTGCTCCAACGTTTACACGCTTCCAAGCGTCGCGCTTTATCAGCGGCGACGACACATTTCGGGGCTTTCACCGCAGCCACACTCTCCGGCGAAACGTTTTCTAAAGATTTCAAAGGGGAGCCGGCTTTTAAAGATGTTTTCTTTCGTATCATTGGCGAGTCCTCCTCCGGCTCAGGCTTACCGGCCTGGGAAATATTTATTTATTTATTTACCGTTCGCCGGCGGACGATTTTTTTTAATGGAAACACTGGCCCCTCTGGCGACAGAATTCGCAATTCTTCGGTTCGTGATTGACGCGAGAGTGCCTCGAAGCTTGCAATTAGCGCAGTTTTTGAGAATGATCACTTGTGTCTTGTAATCTCTATGTATCACAGTATTGAAAGGACGAGTGGAGGAAATTATTTAGGTAGTATAAATTAATTGTAAATTATATAAATCAGTGATTGATTTAATTGTTTACGTGACATTTTAGTATAACGTGTCACGACCTGATTATTTATTTAAAATTTTCTTCGACTAAGATTCTGTAATTTCATTTTCTTCTTAGCATCT
>CM052154.1:9726706-9771753 GCA_028455555.1 Augochlorella aurata | reverse complement strand
ATAAACAGAATCTAGAAAGAAAAATGAACGAAGATGTAAAAGAAAGAAAGATCTCGTTGCAGGGGGTGGAAAGTCTACTGCAATATAAATTAATAATAAAAACACGAATAATGTCCCAGAATATAAAATAGAAGATGAATAAACTCCCATCCGAAGTATCCACGAGATAGAACACAAATCCCAAGTCCCTTATTACAGCGTTCTTATTACCCAGTAGAAAAGTCTGGCCCGATTGCAGCGAGGGTGTCAGAAGTTGGTCGAATTCGTTAAGCCGTTTCCCGATGAGAAATTAGCGAGCAATCTGGCTTGCCGGCTTGCTGTTTCGCAACTGGTCCGGGAATATTTTTACGAGCACTTTGGCATATTAGCTCCGGGCACGGGGCTTCTTGTTGTACTTGGATGGCATGGCGGTGCACAGCATGGCGGTGCAGCAGGGCGGTGCAGCAGGGCGGGCTTCCGCGTCGGAACGCCGAGGTGTCTGCTGCTCGCGTGTACGTGTAATATAATCCCGGTGAGCCAGGATATATGCATTCGCAGTCCGTGGGGTGCATTCCACGATCGCTGCGAAAAGTGGAGATGAAGAAAGCGGGCAGGAGAACTTGTTTCGCGCCCGGGGGCTAAATTAAATTCAGGCAGGCACGCCGGTCGTCGCCTGCGAGCTTCGAAGTAGCGGGAAATTCGATCGGCCAGCCACCGAAACGTGAAGCACGTACCGTCCACCGTGTGTGCACGCGTTTCCCGGTGACGAGCCGAGATTTCTATGACGACGAATTCCTCGAGGAGCCGAAAAAATTCCCGAGCAACGCCTCAACTCGAATCCGATTCTGCCCGTTGCATCTAGTTCCAGTTCCTTCGACGCGGGCCCGTCCGCCCCGATGCTGCGGTTGTTCTATCGTTTCGCTGGCAATTTACATAGCTGCATTTTTGTAGAGGTGTATTTATGATTTGTATAAAATTTATAAAATTCATATAAATTGTATACAATTTATATACGTTTTCATAGAGGATTATTTATAATTTCTATATTGTATAATCATACATAAATCGAGTAAACCATCGGCAACAGCATCGGTAACATTTGAATCGCGCCATGAATGTGAGCAATAATATTAATAAGTGTTTCCAAAAATGTCATTGGCGTCGGAGGAAAAGTTCCGTCGAGTTTCGAAACGCCAGGACCGTCTCGAAGTCCGCGGTAGAGGGCGTAGCAGCGCAATAAAACCCGGAACAACTGTTATTTAAGTGAAGCACATTTCCACGTGTAGAATATATTAACGAAGTTCATGCCGGGAAGTGGAACACATCGTGTACAGTTTATGTACATGCACACACGTACATACGTATCGTACGCAACGGTTGCGTGTAGACGATAACCATTATTTTGCATTTTATAAGTCTCCGAAGACTCGCGAAACACGTGAGCCTGTACACGTTTCTTGATATATTGAACTGTACGTTCGGGACTTTTCGACGAGAACGTTCCTTACACGATCTCTCTATGACCTGTTGATCCTCTTCTAGATCGCCAGCTTCGGGTCTCCGGCCACCGATAGCCACACTGCCACCAACTATGGGGGCATAATTCTCCTAAGTCGACCTGCTTCCTAATAACTTCTCCGATCTATTGGGTCCACGCTAATGAATCACTGATATTACCGGAGATCCTTGAACTTTTGATAAATCGATCTGTATTCGAAGATAACTTCGGTTATTATTTTTGGTGGTAATTACAGACTTCTAAAAATTACTGTGCCATTTGGACGAATAAAAATACTGTTTAGATCACATAATAAATAGCAATATAAATTCTAAATTACGATCGAGAATGATTGCAACGAAGAATAAAGTATTGTTTATATGACAGAATAATATAATCTATAAGATATATATCTATAATATAGATTATTTTACTTTATTCAGAAAATTATAAAATAATTTTAAATTAATTTTAAGTAACACGAAAGTAATTCTAAATTAATTTTAAGTAACTCAAAAATAATTTTAACTTATAAACTAACATGACATTAATGAAATTTATTATGTAAACTTTACGATGAAAATTGTAATCAAATTAATACAAAAGATGACTTGCAATGAATTGCAACAGCTGATTTGAATGGTCCACGAATAATCTATTGTCAAGAGCGCAATGGTTGCCATCATCGCAAAATCGAGGTCCGTCGAATGTTTGGCGGAGGTATATCACTCTAATTTGCGACAGAGGCTGCGTGCTCGGACTGCACTTCATCAATCAACGACACGCAACAAATAGCTCGAACGATGTTTACACGGGCCGATCGGGATCGATCATCTTGCAAATTTACGGTGCGTCGGAGCTCCGAAGGACGCGCGGACGTTATCAGATGCTTAGAATTAGCCCGGTGAAATGTTGCCGGCCCGGAAATCGTTGCAGACGCATTAAAGTACCGCCGTCGCGTTCCGTTATCGCTGGCAAATATTGCGTCAATATTGGCAGTTTGTATCGCGCGCAAAGAACGGGGGTAAATACGAAAACAATGATATATGGAAGCCAAACAAGCCGGCTGCGCACCCTCCGATCGTCTATCGAGCAATGAAATAAATAAATCGACGGATTAATTTGCTACTCCTCTGCTCCGGCTTCGACCCCTTTCGCTGGCGCTGGGATCGTTCCAAGGAGACTCGGAACGATTGCACGAGCAGGGTGTTATTAACCCTAGCGCGCTTAAGGGATGGTCAAAAAATGTCCTCGGGATTTTAGACATGTATTCTTGTTTTAACAACGCTGTTTTATAAATTTTTATACTTTTTTTTAGTTCAATTTTGTTCAACTTTTGTATTTTATATATTTGTTTTAGTATTTATATTTTATCTATTTTATAATTTATATTTTATCCACTTATTTCAGAAATTATATTTTATCTACTTATTTCAGACTTTATATATTATCTGCATATTCACCTGTATTATTATTTTCATTTCATATACTAATTCTAGTATTTACATTTCATGATTAAGTATATTAAATATATATTATTATTATATCGTATATATTATGTCATATTTTCTGTCCGAGATATATTTACTTATACGATACAGTTAAATAATACATACGGGGCGCAGAGATATAATACAATATAAATTGTAAAATAAGTAGATAAAATATAATTTCTGAAATAAGTAAATAAAACGTGAATTCTAAAATAAATAGATAAAATATAAATACTGAAGTATGTACACAGAACAGAAATACTAAAGTGAATATATAAAATACAGACAATAGTGCACGCGCATAAAATATGAGCACTAAACTAAATACATAAAGCAAAGATTCTGAAAGAAGTATATAAATAAAAATTCTAAAAGGAATACATGAAAAATATGAATACAACACAAATTCTAAACGAAGTAGATCAAATACAAATACTGAACGGAGTGCATAAAGTAAAAATACTAAACGGAGTGCATAAAGAAGAAATACTGAACGAAGCGCATAAAGTAAAAATTCGAAAATAAGTACAAGAGAGATAAATATCGTTATGGTTATTCGAAGCAGCAATGAACGGTCCAGGCGAACGCGAAGATTATTGAAAATTATATACAGAGGCTGCTACGAAGGAAATCTGTTGGGGAAATTACTGTGGTAATTTGTATTGTTAAAACGGAAAAATGGGGCATGAAAAATAATAAAATTCCGCGGAACGGTCGCGCAGTGGTATCGGTTTGCGGACCGCGTTACAACGCTCGCGGCAGCATAATGCAGTCCACAAAAGCTAAATTGAACGAACATTTGCGTCACCTATTAAGGGATTTATGCAATTAAAGGCAAAACAAATATTTTATCAGCGTCCTCTGTATTCCGTTTCGATACGGTTTTCACTTTGCCGCGGCCGGATAAAAATATTTTCTCTGTCTCCCGGCGAGTCACTGCGGCTCCTCATATAAATGTGTGCACGGTGAACCCCGGTCGATTTTTTGCCGGGCAAAATGAAATGGTATCACGGCGTCGAATTCGCGTAACGGCGCGTTTATGCTCGAGCCGTGATCAACGATAAGAGCGAACTGTCCAAGTGGATCCCATTGTTTTGTCTCGAAATATTTCACTTCGATTTTTGCCGATCTCCTTCCGCTTCGCCGAATTCATTGGTAATTTTAGCGCGATTAGCAATTTGACCGGAATTGGCTCCGTCAGTGTCGCTTGCTGGGGAATTAGGAAAACGGTCACGTGATTTCGATAGAGTCGAAAATCGAAAGTAATACCTTTTTCTTCAAATTAATGTATAACGTGCAATTATCTTGTCGTTTAGACGTTGCTTTATACTCTATACAAGTAGGTGTATAAAATTATTGTTATTACTATGTCCATTGTAAAAAATGTTGAATTTATTTTTGCAATTGATCTATTCATTTCTCTTATAAATGCATAAAATCTGCAGTCTAATGATAAGTATCACATAAATCGAATTTTATGCATTTATGACAAGATTGAGCAGTTGCATTTCTAACTAGTAGAAGAAAATAATTTAAAAACTTCAATAAATTATTTTGAAGTTACTAAAATAATTTCAAACAAGAGGATCTTACTACTTAGTTTCAATCTCTTACAGTAAATTTTTATGTCGCATAAAACTCCGCATTCCAGTGATTACGGTACGATCGAATTACTCCCAAAATCCGATTTATCGCATCCCCAAAATACCGTTCACGGTTCCAAAAGCGAGCTAAGCGGTCGTCGTTGAAGAATCATTCCCCCAGGGAGCTCCGGAATCTCGGCCGAGATATCGAGAATGATCGCTGATGTTCCGACGCGATGTTTCACCGGGTGCACGAGCTGTTATCCTCGCCGCGATCGCGGCAACTCGAGAAATCGCGCAGCCGCCTCGATGATTCCGAAATAGGAGCCCGGCTGCTGTTTTATTTAGCGGCGTCGGTCAATGAAATATTCAAATATCTCGCCTGAACCGGTGCACAATGGAACAACGAGGCAATACGACCGCTTATGATTTATGGCGATCCGCGCGGGAAGATCGACCGGCCGGCGAGCCGGTGCTTTCTGGCTTTCGGCTTTAAAAGATTTATAAGAATGCGCCGAACGCTTCCAAGTGTCACCGTCGAGCACACACCGATGCATTGTCCCGGCTGAGACACGTATACGCGGCGCAGTCAATTTGTCGCGCGCGGATACTGCCCTCTTCTTCTCCATTTTTCCGACGTATCGAAGCTGTTCAAACTGTACACCTACTTTTCTAACTGGCGTTCCTTTCTGCGAACCGTTCACGCAACTGTCGGACGCTAAAAGTGACTGGTTTCCATTGCTTTTTGACGCGACAAGGCTGCGCACTTGTGGAGGCGTCATTTTTATTACAACAGAGAATTCGGCGAAAAATCGTCTTTCGAATATTTTGACGAGGATTGTTTAAATCGTATATAGTAAATTTTAATAAAGAGGATGAATTCCGATGAAGCGGTTATCTCGATTAGAAAGATCGAAACTAGTTTGTCGAGTAGAAACGAACTCTGCCAAGAATACGAGAAATTAGTGGTACTTAATACAATACAAGTTCCTTCGAGTGTTAGAATTTCCTAGATGCCATGATAGCAGAATGTTCCACGGACCAGTAATAATAGCTCAAAATTTAATCGGATGGAACTGCAAAACGCCAACTTTGTTAAAATTAGTGAGGAATATTGTGGTCGTAGTTAGGTAAATAAGCCATTTCTCTAAAAATAGTATATGTCACTGCTATGGTCAACTCGTTTTAATCGTATTATACGAATCCGCGAGGTTGCAACAGTAATTTAATCAATCGGAAAACGTGACACGTATATTCGATATTAAGTTATTTTATTCTTGAACCTGCTAAGAGCAGGTTCGATAAATAGACGATGAGCAGACTCTATTCTTGCGTTACGCAGAATGCAAGGTGGAGTGCTCGGGTTCGTCTAAACGAATTGCAGTGTTGCAATTGTGATGTTAAGTTTGCCATAGTAGAGAAAGAATCACTGCGATCGTCAAGAATAAATCAGATTAAATTATCGAACTAAAAATTCGGCTAAAATATATTCGGCTTTCATATTAACTATAAAATACTAAATATATAATCATTACTATTAAATATTCAAATATTAGTTATTTTAAATATTCCTTAAAAATCCCAAAAACTCTGCAAAATATTCCTTGCAGAAAATACAATTAACACATTAACCGTCATGATCCCCATTGAGGATTTAAAGTTGTATATAACAGAAAATTATTTTATTTATATAATTATGCTGCATATACGTAATTTTTTCAGTCAAAAATTAAAGAAAAAAATTGGCAATCGATGGGCTGAAACACACATCGAAGATCAGCGTCGCGGTGACGGCCGAATTCAAAGGGGGACGCGACGCCGGCAGTCATCGCGTGGCCAATTAAACGAATCGATAATTAAGCAGAGACCGGCGGCTAAACGAGCAGTGCCAATGTCGCGAGATAGGAGATAGCCGGTCGCAGAGAGCGAGAGAGAGAGAGAGAGAGAGAGAGAGAGAGAGAGCCCTCGAAATAGAGGGAGAAAGCGGCAGTATCTCGACGGGAGAGCGCGTAAAAGTGTTTCTATACGCGGGCGATAAAATTCTCGAGATTACAAGCTGCACCGACACTTCCTTTCTGCGCCCCGAGGCGTTCCCTTATCAGCATACTGCGAAGCGGCACAATAAGACGGAAATCTGGTGGAAAGAACGGATACCATGCAACGAGACCGGGCCTCTATCGTGGAAATAAAAGTACCGAGTAACGGCTTGTAGACGGAGCCCAAGAATAGGGGTTGCTGTTCTTCGGCGAGGGGTGGGGGTGGGGGCAGAGGGGTAGGGGAGGGGGGCCACGCTGTAATATGCAATACGCAAACACCTCGTCCTACCCGGCCTCGATCGCGCACACCTCCGGAGAGAGGAGCGACATTGCCATTCCGCTTCAGAGGAGACGTCTTCGAATACTCGAACAGAGGAATAACGGTTTCGCGAGCAACTCCTGGCCCCTCGCCCCATGTAAACGCCTCCTAAGGCTAGCCTGGCCGTTGTTCTTCGCCGTGACATTACTTTCGCGCCGCCCGCTCAACTCTTTGGCGACGTTGCCGCGCCGCGACCGCCGCTGATGGGCCCGCATCAATTACAGAGACGGTGACGAATGCCCGGGCATTGTGGAAACGGCGCGGCGGCCCTCAAACCAACCGGCAACGTTGCCACTCAGAGGCGTCGACGCTTTTCGGCGCGGACGATCATTTTTCTGAACGAATCGTTTAACCCTTTGCGGTCGTATTGAGTTTATACGTGGGCGGCAGGCTGGTCGGAATTAATTTTCGTTGGATGAATGGTGATACGTATTTTGAAAAAAATTCTATTCGTCGACGGTGGTATGACTTATACAGTATGGAATACATAGGTTTGTGGAGCCGGTCACTGTGGGCTGACCAATCACTGTGCCTTTGGTTTGTGTACTATTTTTGTTCTTTCGTGCTGTGCATTGCTGAATGAAATACAATTTTCATTCTTCCCTTTTGTTTATTTCTAAATAGAAAAGATTTTTTATTTATCCGTTTAGTTTATCTTTGAATAAAAAAATTCTTTTGTTCCTTCATTTTGGTTGTTTCTAAATTAAAAAAAATAGTTATTCCCTTATTTTGTTTATTTCTGAATAAACAGAATTAAAAATTCTTCTACTTTGTGAATCTATAATTAGTCATTCTTTTATTTTATGAATAAACGAATTAGACATTCTCTTATGCTGTCACTTTAAAAAATGAGACGTTCTTTCATTTTGCGAATAAAAAAATGTGTGTCTTATTTGGTAAATATAAAGTTAATTGTGCTCGATAGAAAGAATGCACATTTCAGCATAGATAATCGGTGTAAAATGCGTTCGAGGATGCTTCTCCGGTATAACTTGCTCCGCCGTCACCAATATCCAGCAGTATAAAATAGATTTCCAGTAGAATCGACTTTGCTCCGGATAGATTAGCGATTCGTAACGCCGCGGCGCCGAGCCGATTCAATTCGACCGAGTAGCTACCTGATGCTAACACCACTCGCTGGAAAGTCGATAACCGAAGAGTTCCGGCCTTTGTGCTCTGACACCGAACCCCTGGCTAATTGAATCCCGGGTCCCGCGCTGTTCCTCGACACCTCGACGTCGCGGGCTTGATGTATTATGAACGATACGAGGCGCGATCGAAAAGAAACCGGAGTCAATCAGTTTCTCCGCGTGAGTCGATATCAGATACGGTTTAATGGCTTTGCGAATCGCTTCTCTGTATCCTCGCGCATCGGTCTGTCAAATTCTATTGGACTCTATAGAAGAGGCCGTCTGCTGCGAGCGATTCTTCTCGAACCGTAACCTTGAAAATACCGCTCGCGAAGATGTTCGTTGGATTGCGAATATCGCAGCAAATTTCTAACATTTCGACTCGTCCTATAAAAATCAGAAAATTGCATCCATTCGCGTAATTTGAAAGAAGTAAAAATAATGATCGACCCTAATTGTTCCCGAATTATAACAGGGATGTCCAGCGCTGCGAATCAGTGAATTTCTTTGACCCGTAACGCCGTAAAGGCGCACACGCAATAAATTTCATCGGATGTTTCTTATCATGTGATAAATCCAGTTTTCTCTAACGACTTTAACGAGAGCCTTTACTTCCGTACTATAAACCCCGGCGTCTAGACAGTTTATGGCAATCCAACAACCTCGATTGCAAAATTATTAGCCCCCTCACGGTTATGAACATTACGACCTGGAAATATGTGCAGAAACATCGTCACGTCTGAAGCCAACGCGCGAAATGTACTACGCCTAAGTAACCATCGAATACTCTAATCTTTCTAGCAGACAGAGAAACTCCAGTTACACTTCTGCATCGCTACCCTAACAGATGCAATTTAATAATTTTTCGACTCGAACATCTCTTTCAGTCCGCCATCTTCCTTGCAATTTTTATTCCAGATTCGTAATTATTATCAACGTCGTTATTTATTCCAAAACTGTTGAAATTATGTAACAAATCCATTCTCGCAAAGCAAATTCCTCGATAATCTTCGTGACTCCATATTCGCTGCAACATATTAGACCGCTTAATATGCAAAAGAGTACGGCATCCACTACGGTGAACTTCATCCCCCGGTTTCCGTTCCACTAATTAAATCGCTTTGATCGAGTTACTTCGCGATTGATTTTCGTTGCACCGGACGCGCCGAATCGCCGTTTCCCCGTATTCTAGTGCAAGAACTAGGAGAAAAGTCTCCTCGAACTTGATCACAAAAGACGATCCGGCGAGCGATCGGCCAAGGTGTCACCTTATAAAACTCCGGATGAAACCCGAGCATGCCTCCGCAGCGACCGCGTTAGTTCCCCTAACTCGAACCGAAATCCAATAACCCTTTACAGCGGAGACTCACCGGCGTAAAACCGTGCGGCACAGTAGCATGATCAAGCGGGTCGGTCTTAATGAAAGGGTTAAAAGCAGACTCGCTGTAGGTGGACAGCCCCGTCCGCCCCGGCCGCGGGTACTCTTCGGGATCGGTTCTAAAATTTCCTTGGTCTAGGCACGGAGGAAGCAAGACTCGAGGCAGCCGGGCCAGAAAGGGCGAGCGTGGAAGGAAGGAAGGTCGGCGGCGGCGGCGGCGGGTGTAGGTTGATGGTGTGCCATGCCGTGGGCTTGATTTCGTGGCTGTTTGGGGGCTAGGACGCGAACGGGGGCCGGCGCGGCGGTCGGAAGGGCGCGAGCGGGCTAGACAGTAAAGTTCCTTCTTTGTCGGATGGGCGCGGTGAATAGCGTGCGGAGGCAGACGGACGGGTTAAATTTGCATGGACGCTTGTCTGCGTTTCCAATTTCACGCATGCACACATCCAGCGGTACCGATAATAAACGGCGCCAGTTTTGGCATAAATCAAGGCCACAAATCCTGGCACGCCTTCGTCAGTTCGGAGAGAGAGAGCCGGCTGGCCCCTTCAGGATGTATTCGCGACTCGCTCGTTTTCGCACGCTTTCTCTTTTCCTCCACCCCTCTCTCCCTTGCTCCGTCTCTCTCGAACCATCCCAGCCGCCACTTCTGCCGTAGCCACTTCCATCCTCCTTTTTTTTCCGGCGTTCGTTCTTTGCTCGCGAGCAGGCTGCCTTCTCGCTCGCTCTCCATCGACAGACGGATTAATCCAACATGGAGAGCTAAACAAGCAGAAAGTACGCTTACCTGCCGTCGTACCGGCCGTGAGAGAGGAAATATCTGTAGAATTTCACTCTCGGCCCGTCCGGTAATCCCCCGCCGTGCCGGTAGGCCGTTTGAACCGGACGTTTGAATGGCGCGGCTTATTAAGATCCATGTTTTTCGTGGCAGCGGCCCACCCCCTATACGCCACCCCCGCGGACGCCGCCGCTGCCGCGGGTCCCGGTGAGTTTTCGAATCGCTGGCGAAAGAGCAACAGCCTGATAGTGTTTGAAGTATTATGCATTGTTAGTCCGGATTACCTATTCCGTGTTTTCGACGATCGCGCTTCGTTCCGCTGCCTCCATTATCCGACCCCTCCCCCGCGGCCAGTCATATACGATCGTCTCCGTTTCTTTCTCCTTTCGTTTTTCTCTTGCCATTGTTGCTGCCGCTGCTGTTGTCGCGCGGTCGAGTCGTCCCGTTTCTTTATTTTCCTTGGCTTTTAGTTTTATTCGCCGGCTGTCGCGCTGCGCTTTTTATTGCCGGTATTAATTAACCGTCCTTTGGCGGATCGCGACGCGAACGGCGATCGACGATTTATGACGGGGTGTCGGATCTATATACAGATTTAAGCCGGGAAAACCTAGTTACTTTTGCAAGAATAAATAAAATCTGCGGTCTACTTGTTACTTCCAAGTCAAGTCGGGCTCTCTTTTTAATCCTAGAACGACCCCCCTCGATTTTTCGACATAAGTAATTCAAAATATAAACTCTTAACACTAAACGCATCACTGCAGGTCAAATGACCGCTTCCATATTCTTTATTTTAAATATACTGACATTACAAAGTTGCTTCTATTGGAAATTATTGAATATATTTCTTTATTCAAACACACGTTACCATAAAAATTGATAGAAATTTAAACAAATTCAATTTGATGATTCGTAGAAGACAAAATTCTTGACCTCGGTACGTTTACTGTTAAAATATCAACGGATAAAATAAAGTGCAGAATTAATAAATTTACAGAACTAATACACCGTTCACCGAGGGTTCGAAGCGCGCAACAATCGGTCCGCAGCCGATTTATTAGGTTTGCTTGCAGCCGGTCGGATATGATGGAACGCTTATGGAATCGTTACCTAATAAACGGAAGGAAAGAACGGTCCTCTGGTGGCGGCCAGCGCGGCGCAATTAAATAGACATTCGAATCAATTTCCCCGCGTTTACGAAACGGCCGCAAAATTTGCAGCGATCGGTACGGTCTCGCGTCGGTGTGTTTCGACGCCGGTTATTTACTGGGCAAGCAGAATTTTCGTGGTTACCATATCAATGGATGGGCACAATACGCGGCCTCTCATTAACGTTTTATGATGATCCAGCCGTTTTCGAATACACGGCCCTGCGCGGCCGACCCGGTAATAAATTCACTGTCGCCCATTAACATTAAAAGAAACTGCCGCTGCGATACATCTTCCTGTTATGCGCCGACGGGCCGTGTTATAACTACGATATTCAAATCGGCCGACTGCTCGTTGCGTGCCGGCATTTTGTATTCGTGCCGTGCGCGAACTTAGTTACCCGGGGATCAATTCCACGGAAGACGGCGATCCCCGGCGAAACGCCGTCGATCGGATGCGCTTCCCTAATTTCTTTCGAGAGCACCGATTCGTTGGACACCTTTCTATGATACCCCTTTATGATACCTTTCTATGATACTTTTCTCGATTCCTTTTGCCGTCTTTTCTTCTTACGGTCGACTGCAATGCGATCTTTTTTCTTAAAAATTCAGGCTGACCAGTTTTGCAGCCATATGAAGATTATTTAGATATATAGTATGGTATCAATTACATTGATATAGCAGCATTTTAAGATCGAAGAGGTATAAAACAGTCTAATAATGAAGAATAGAACATTTAACCGCACAGGATATAATTTAAAAAATTTTTAAAGAATTATAATTTAAAAAATTTTAAAAACATGTTTTAAATTATAATTTTAAAGAAGGAAAACGTTTCAACGGTCAACCTACCAAAAAGTAATAAATTTTCCTATGCAACAACTGAAGAAAGGAATATGCAAGGAATAAATCGATAAGCCATGAAAAAGACATTATATTCTACCATTTTTGTTTAAGTCGATTATTCTCCGTACGAATTTCTGTACGAATGAATTCTTAATCGAATAAAATCTTGTTCGAATGAATTCTTCTTCGACTAAAATCGTACACGAACGAATCTCAATTCGAGCGAAATCTCTCCGGAACAAATTCCTCTCTAGGTAAATTTTAATTCAACTAGATACGCGTTTGACGGTGTCGAATGAAACCTTATTCGCCAGCGCTTCATCCGAATAAAATTTTGCTAAACTCTGCATAATCCGTCTTCCGGAAAACAGTGGTTGCCAAATAATTGGTGCGAAGGGATCCAGCGTTTTGCACGGCTGGGGCAGTGATTTCAGGTCCGATTTCAGGGCTCGTCGGTGCCGGAGTCGTCCGTTCCGAATAGAATTACTTGCTATTGTTCGTTTATCTATTACAGCGGGAGACGGACAAGGGATTAATTCTCAGATAAAATGCTATTCGATCGCAGGAGCGAGAGACAGAGAGGAAGAGAGATGAAGAAAGAGAGACAGAGAGAGAGAGAGAGAGAGAGAGAGAGAGAGGAAATTCCGACTTTTTCCTTTAATTCAATTCGAAACGTAATTTTCCGAACGTGAAACCAAGGAATCCGGAGTCCGCAGAGCGCGGCCAATTCCGAATGTAAGAGCGCTGTTCAACGTCAGCCAATCAAGATCTAGCCCGAGTCCTCTTTTTATTTTTTTTTGTTGCGGAACGAGTACACCCAGCGGAGGAACATCTCGAATTGCAATTCAGTTCAATGGCATATCGCGCGTCGTTGCGAGCCGCGCGCTTCATAAAATTTTAACTCCCATTCCTCTCGTTCTTTCCCGATACTCCCCGATAACATACCCTTCCGTATGAAACTCGCGATGTACTTTCTCTCTCTTTCTTTCTCTCTCCCTCTCGCTCTTCTCCCCCTAGGCTCGACTCGGGACTTAAAGCAGGTGCCTTATAACAATTTACAGAGTTATCGGAATAGACTCGGTCAAATTTTGCGGGCTTACCGAGTAGCTGCATAAAATTCGCAGATCTCTCGGAAATCGTTGCAACGACGGGGTGAACAGAAGAATTTCGGATATATAAATGTTTAGGATAATAAATAAGCTATTTATCATCTCTACTAAATATACTATATTCTTCGGTTTCACTTTTAACCCCTTGCACTACGGTTCCTTTCATGCTGTGATGGTCAGTCAGTTTCGATTATTGGCTAGTTTAGTTGGCAGGTTGCTTATTCGTCCTTAATAATTCCCCTAATAGGATCAGACAGCTTTTGTCTTTTGTATTGTCTTTGATAATAGAAGAATTAAATTTTATTTCGACGTAGAAGTGAAACTTCGCACACATGTTCGGCACAGGCTTCGACCAACTCGTCGAGACAGTACGATTCCGAAAGATTATAATCGCGCCGGTATCCCGTATTATTAATACCTGGCAATCGCGGCAGGTAACTAACCCAATAAAGCATTTACCTTGCAAGGAGGTTGGCAGCGGCAACGATTTTTCGGCGGAACAAGACTCCAATTTGCCAGATTCGGCTCGCGGCGTCGTGTTCGTTGCCCTGGCAAACGAGAGGCCAGGTAAGGCGCACCTGGCCGCGGGAGGTATAACGTGCCCGTTAAAAACGACATTGCGCCGCACCACGGTCCAAGTCTCCTTTCGGAGAAGTATTTCCCCGTAAGAACCGGCGTAACTCGTGTTAGACCGTGGCCATGCTCCGAGCACACTGACGAAAATATGAAGCAGCCGGCGTGCCCGGCGATAGAGACTTATGCGAGTCGTCAAACGCGCGCTAACGTTGCCTGCGAGGAATCTCGCGAAATGCTTGCACGTGGCAGCGGCATTGCAACAGAATTTCGAGCGGTTGGGAATGCGGGTGCTGCGATGAAGATAATTGAGAAGAAACATGCCTGGAACCGCGAATGCTTGCTATCGCCGCGCTATGTTTCTTGGCAGATGGAACTTCTGGAAAGATGAAGTTCCGTTGACACGGTAGCCTTGTGTCCTCCGGCAATGTTTAGTTGTTAACGCTTTGATGACGCAGACGGGGAGCTCCTGTGATACGGAAGATAGACCTCGAGGCTACGATCTTAACAATTAGCCAACCGAATGGGGAGATCTCCTTTCAAATTACACCTGTCCAATTGCACGACCTTATTCGCGTAAATCAATTCTGGAGACGTCCGTTCTTAAAAGCGTATCGAATGAATGTGCGTATTGAAAGATTCTGATAATGAATTTGCTTTCCTCCACCGATGCAGTCAATTTTAAACAGTGAAAAATAACCGATCCCCGGTTCCGATGTCGAAATCTGTTTAAACGCTGGCAAGTTCGGCGAGCTAGACGCGGTAACAGCGCTGCTGAATATTTCGTAGGTGTTCGAGAAAAATCGAAGGAGGATTTGCTAACAGGCCGCGCTAGATCAGGGAATGTAGGTTAACCCCCGAGCTTCTGACCGAACACGACAAGCCTAAATGTTGAGGATAACAGTGATCCGGTAGTGGAATTTCGAAGGCCACAGAGGACGCCGTAGTTGGACAGGGAAAATTCTGGCCTGGATCGGTCCGGTAAGAACCAATGAAAATCGAACCTAACGATCGGCTTACGCGCGAGAGGCGTCTCTCGGCAATCGTCAAAGCCGGCTGCGAATGCCATCCGAAGACAATTAAATCCTCTAATTTTCTGGGTGTCATGCGCACAAGGTATTACAGTGATTCAAGCGGGACTGCCTAGCTACTGACATACACGCCGCAACCTTGGTGGCGGACGAACACGCTGCCGGTAAGTGACAGTAGCTAATTAATTAGTATCAAATGTAACTCCCTCCGCAACAGTATTCTATCCGCCACGCCGCTTGTTACAATGCACGGCATTTGATACATTCAGTGATTAAGCACGCAGAGACGGAGGAAAATCGCAAGCTGCGAGTAGCTGGCATACGCGCGAACGTCATTCGGAATAAATTAACAAAGTCTTGGGCGTAGTTTGACGCCGCAGGAGCTGGCCGCGACAGCTTTAATTCATCGATCCTATTGATAGCGACTATCATTCCGTTCTGTTTCGGTTCCCATTGAATTTCCAGACCGCCGTTGCGACCACTGCGATTTTTGTTTCGTCTGCGATGCATTGATAAATTCGTGAAAGCTGCCGAACAAAAGAACGCCCGCTGCTGACGTTCGTTAGCTATTCGTCAAATTGGAGACTGCATTTTTCATACGAACCCGGCGCACATTGTAACATTTTCATTGTTAATTATTAACACGTATATATTATTTTTCACGGTGATAGATGAATGATAGTTCTACGTATAATAGTTTATTTTACCTTTCGGCTATTCAATTTCACCTTTCTCTAAATATCAAACTTCTCTATCGCTTTTCGTGCTCTATACTTTATTCTACTTTTATTCCGCCTACGAATTTCGAACCGACTGTGGTCATTTTATGCGCAAAGTTTAGGTTTTATCTTCGTTAATTAGTAACGCGTATGCGTATTTATTATTTTTCGCAGAGATAAATGGATAATATTTCTACGTACTTTATTTCGTCTTTCGATTATTCGATTTCATATTCTTCTAAATACCAAATTTTGCTCATTTCATGTGCGAAGTTTAGGTTCTAGCTGTGGATAGATTAGCAACGCGTGAAATCCGTAAAATTAAAAGGGGTTAATAAAATATGGTATAACGACCGAGCGAGCGCAAGTTCGGGTGGATTTTTTGATAAAAATTCCAAGGATCATTCGATATTTTGGAAACGTGACCGTTTTTCTGTTATTACAAGAAATGCGATATTTTACGGGCCCGATAACGGCGGGTCGAAAATTTTCGCTCACTTCCCGCGGTTGTTTCAATATTGGCGGAGCATTCGATGGCAAAACATTTCACTTTGTTCGATGTAAATCGGCGAATTGTATCGGTCACTTACAATGCGCAAATCCACTGGACGGTGTAACGATTATTCATGATTAATTTCGACGAACAGTGAAACGGAAATCTGTGGCCAGGAGCGTTGCAGGCCGCGCGGCGCCCTGTGCCGTATTAAAGTTTTTCCGATGGATTTTTCAATTTTTTATTCTTCAGTATTTTATTCGACAAGTTCTTATTTATAATATTTATCTTCCTACTAGCCTAGTTGTTTCTATTTTTATTATTCAGCTTTTTATTCGCTCAGCTCTTGTTATTTTTATCTTTTCCCTTTTTACCGTGCACGGTTATTCTTATTTTTATTATTCGGTCTTCCATTTGCTTCTTCCATTTTTATTTTCACAAGAATCAAAAAACCAGGCTAAAGGAAGGCAAGTTCGAAACGAAACCACGCGCGTCGTTGCAATCGATAAAAAACGTGCTCTGTATTAAAAATCCCTCCGATAAAAACAGAAAACTACCACAACCACCCCAGTGCGTATTTCACGTATATGTAATAAAAGTGAACAGATGAAGTACGAAACGATAATATATCTATCGAACAACGCTGTCAGATCGCTTCCAAATTGTAAAAATATTCCAACTAAAACCCTCGTAAACGAAGTAAAGACTTTTTAACATTAAACCCACCGAACAATAAAATTGATTACCATCCCTTGCCTGATAAAAGTGGAAAGATCCAATTTACTTAGATTTCGTACAATATTTGTTACAGCATTTCTTCAAATTACATAATATATATTCAATAATTTCCCATGAAATTCCCTTAACTGTTATTACAATTTTAACCCTTTGCAGTCGAAGCTATTTTAACTCGAAAATATTTTCTCAGACTTATAGCCTTTCCATTTCACATAACCTGGTGGTGTTAACAGGCTCTTAACAATTTATCGAACACAAGTAAATTCGATAAAAATTATTTATTTAACGGCGCTTTAGAGTCACCACTTGACTGAAAAGAGTTAAAATAAGGAATCGGTCACTCGAACGCGGTAGATTTAGCGTTAATTCGCAGCCTGGCAATTACAGTGCGAGACGATTGCTTCCGGAGCCTCTCCAGGCCTCGAAACACGAAAAAAAGGCAGTAGTTTTCGGAACTGCAAGAATACCGTCGCCGTTCGCGTCCACGGAATGCGGAGTCGCTTGAATTTAAGACGCGACACTATAATTAGTCTAGGCGTGAGAATGAGAGGTTTCGGGCCGGCGGTTAAACAGGCTATTAGCAGCAGCTGTTACGTGACATCGGCGCGTCTCGGACACTATCTGATGTCGCGGCTTATGCGCTTTTCTTTTTCCCTCTCTCTCCCTCCGCGTCTCATCTCCGTCCCATCCTCCGAGGCGAGTCGGATGTCGCGGCTTATACGCTTTTCCAGCAGACCGCGTCCTCCCGGCGTCCCATAGGAAGTTTCTTGATCGCGCGAGACCCGACCCGGCCCGGCTCCTTCCCTTTTCCTCGGCGCCGTGTTCATCTACAGAGATTCTGGCGTCTGATTAACTTGCTATGAAATTATCCGGCGACTTAGACAACCCCCTGCGCCTCGAATGGCCAAACTAACCCCTTTCCCACCGGTCCCTAACTGTTTCATAGCCCACAGTCCGACTATTCATTCACTCGGACCGGGTCGGGCAAGGTTTCCGGGCATGCCGTAGCGGTTGCTTGTCCGTTGAAACCCACCTCCGACTCCTCCGTGGCCGTCGCTGCTCTGCAACTGCAACTGCAGCTACAATTCCCGCGAGCATCGGCCAGGAGCAGGCCGGGAGACAGAGACGTGTATTTACGTGTGTACGATCCTCGGCTCTGTGGCTCTCGCAGCGCGGTAATAGCGGTGAGTACGGTGCACCAGTCAAACGCATACCGTATTGATTTTAATACTACGCCGAGAAGCCGCCCGGGAACTTGGCAATGCCAAGAACGCCGGAAAATCTTACCGTGTAATCGGCCGACGGCGAATTTCCGCCGGGATTTTTGCTCGCGGATTAAACGCGGTCCTCGACGGGGTCAGTTGCCTTTAAGACAACGTCGCGAATACGCTTGTCGAGGTTGACTGGGCCCTGACGCTTAGGCGAATTTTTGCATTTTTCGATATAAGTAATATGGCGCGGCTGCAAAATAAAATCTTAATAATCGAGATAATATTTTTTATCTTCAAAATATAAAATATAAAGTGCGATATGAGTTAGGAAGATAACTCAATGTTCTAGTATTTATTTATAATACGCCATTTATTTATAATATCCCACGGGGTCATTCTAGTGTTAATCACTTTTTTATCTAAGCACCCTTAGTATAATTTTTGTGAAAAATAAAAATTGTCTGCATGAATCGCAACCCCTGAGATCGGTAACTGCGAATTTAAAATAAAAATTGTCTGTATCGATTTGCAAGTAGCAAGTTCATCCTCTCTCCACCGTTTCAACAGATTAAAAATAACACACCGTCGTCTCGAAACGCTATCAACATTTACACTGTTTCCGATTGCATCGGTCCGATTTCCCCGTAAACGCATAAAATCCTCATTTCTAATAACAACAGCCGGTACCGAGCGTTTGATATCGCAGGAACACGGGTAGGCACCCGCGATCAACCGCGCCGCATGGAATCCACCACTATTTACACAGAAACTAAACATAAACAGTCGTTGTGTATGCGGTTCGTTTCCGCGGCGCATTCGACATTACTGTCTCTCGTTTCGCATCGAACAGTGGGAACGGTCGTTTCGCGTCGGTGTCGCCGGCATTGAAGGGTGCTCCAGAGGGGAGAAGCCGTGACATGAGGACGCTACAAAGGCGCGTCGAAGGATGCCGATATGTTGCCGAACCGGGGGTGGGCGGGGCCGCGAGGGTGACGCTTTTACAACATCCATAAACGCCTCGTGTCGGCGAGACTGCGAGAAGGCACCTGTGGCTGATGCACGGCTCGATGTTCCCGCAAAGTCTGCCGCTTTGCGTGCAACGCGTTAAGGATCCCTGGAAATTTGTTGGCTCGGCCCCCAGCCCGTTCTCTGATCCCCCTGTGCATCCGAGTCCTATCTTTGACACTCGATCGGAATTTATTCTGTTTCTGTAAGCGACAGCGTTCCCCATCTTTCGTTCATACAACCACTGATTACTGCCAGGGCGTCGAACTGTCTCGAAGAAATATTTCTCTACGATAACTGTCCCAATGAATTCTCTTTAGTCGAATATTTTATTCGAATAACAATTATTTGTTATATGTCATGATTCGTTATTCTAGATATTTATTCGAATTAATTATGCCAGCAATTCTTTGCTCGAATAAATTATTCTCTCGTCGAATAAATCAGTATCCGTCGAACTGTCTCGAAGAAATATTTCTCTACGATAACTGTCCCAATGAATTCTTTTTAGTCGAATATTTTATTCGAACAACGATTATTTGTTATTTGTCACGATTCGTTATTCTAGATATTTATTCGAATTAATTATGCCAGCAATTCTTTGCTCGAATAAATTATTCTCTCGTCGAATAAATCAGTATTCGACAAAATTATTCGAACGAAGATCAGAAAATTATTCGAGTAGCGATTCGAACAATTTGAATTCCGCCATAGCTGGTGCTACTGTTTCAATCACAGGAGTTATGTCAAGGTTATGTCAAGGTTTTTTAAGGATTTGCTTTTGTGCGGAAAAGTGTTATAGATTCTCCCGAATACAATGGAAAACGGGCACCGCTGCGTAGAAATCCGGGGACGCGGCGTGTTAATTAATTAGAAGCGAGGTTTCGACTTAATTTCCCAATAGCATATTCGGCGTAGAATAGCGGCCCGATTAATTACCGCGATGCCGGCCGCGAGAAATTCGGTGGAGCCGGTGTTGTGAAAATTCTATCGCCGGCTGTAATTGCACTCTTAGAGCGTTTTGAATACCGGCTAATCGGAAGCATAACACAATAGGGGGTTGGCCGAGCCGGCGGGTCGCGCGGTTCGAATTAATCCGATTTGCTCGCGGCGGAACCGGCCCGCTGGAGAGGGGGGGGATAGAACTTGAAGTTTCTCGATTTAATGAGAATTAATCGGGTCGGGGTATTAGACGATTGATGGGAACCCGGAGACAATATGGAAGGCTGTTGAGCGGCCGAACTTCTAACGTTCCCGACGCGAACGATGCCTGAAACGCAATTTCTGACGCCGGCAAATTTATAGCGGGACGCGAAGAATTCGCTAATAGGGATTTAGCCTGAATGCTTCGAGTCGTGTCCGGAATATAATTAACGGTGGAAACTCGAGTCGGATGGCCGCCGACCGTTTGTAACAGCTCATTGAGTATGCGGACTGTTTTGTCCTGTTTGCCGGCACGACTGCAACGATTTAGTGGAACTGCTTTTCTTTTTCTCTCGTCGACCGGCTTGCTGTTCGTCTTTAACGCCGATGGAAATTCTTGCAGGGGAGGATTCCTGCGATTAGTCCTTGGTACTCGCGACAGGTTTCAGTGAGGACAGTGGAGCCGGCTAATGTGGGCTGATCTGTCGCAGTCGGTCCCTTTTTAGGCATAGTTCACTTTATATTTATCGAATACTTTTTCTTTACTTGCGAATAAAAAAATTTATTATGTACTACTCGATAAAGTTAATAATGTTAATAATACAATTGATTGCTCCACAGTAAATTATCCTTGATTCGAATAAATTATTCTCTATTCGAATAAATTATTCTCTATTCGAATAAATTATTCTCTATTCAGATAAATTATTTTCTACTCAAATAAATTATTCTTTGTTCGAAGAAATTATTTTGTATTTGAATAAATTATTCTTCAGTCGAATTAGTTGATTTATACCTAGTTCATTGGTCAAACTCTTCTGCATTCTAAAAATGGTAGTAGCACTCGATTTGTCGATGTGTTACAGTGAAAATGTCTGTGGAAAACTAGTCTTACGAAAAACTCAGTTACGACTTTCTAACACGAAAGTACACGAATTATGATCGTATTCAATTTTATTAGAAAAGTAGTTGGTCTCTCTGGGTCACTGTGTGTGGCCGGCAAGTCCATGAACGTATATTACGTTTTTACAGCGTCGTCACTTCTTGACATCGTTTCTGGCGCAATAAAACCGCGACAGAAACTCGCGGATCAACTTTTGATATGTCAGCGGAGAGAGTAGAGACCTCCCTTTAGAAAACCACGTTGGAACAAAGCGAGGGAAAAAACTTATTAATCTTCGTAAAGCTTAAATTCATCGTCTTTGATTCCGTAAAATTGCACCGGGAAAAAGGAGCCGCTTCGATCACTCGTTTCACGGAAAAAGAGAGTCTTTGAGAAAATCTTATTGAAAATTCAACGGTGCGAAAGAACACACTGTGCCCTTTTAAATCGGGTTAGACACAATGTTCTACGATTCCTTTAACCTAAGTTACGGGAGCTCAAAGAGCGACCATTCTTCGGTCATTTTTTAAGGTCATTCTTTCATCGCGAATTTGTTTGTCTCTGATCGTAGTATAATTTTATATTAATAATTTAAATAACCACCCTTACATTCTGGATCTTATAAATTGTCTGCAATATTTGATAGAAGCACAAATCAATCAGAATATTGTTCCTTGCTGTAACAATTTTTACAGATTGAAAATAACGTGTTAACACCCTTAAGATCGTTTAATCTTGCAACTACTTTCAATTTCGCCCCTTCAATTTTGTAATAAGTCTAGTTATTATTATTACTATTATGAATATATCCACCGCGCCATCGCAATAAGCACATTATTACTACAGAAACTTGTAAAAGTCGAGGAACGATGCTGTCTCGGATCGCGACACGTTCCAAAATCCGCAGAGAGACCGTCATTGTTTTTACCGGCGAGCATTATTCGCAATCGACGGCAAAAGGAGCAGCAGGGCGCGAGGTCCGGCTGTAATTGGTAACAGCGAGGCGAGGCTTGATATTTCGCGGGCGAGTTCTACGCGGCGGTGGATATTACAATTTATCGGTGCGTCAAATTGCGTCTACTTTGGCTGGCACGTGGGCCGATGCGCGACGCGGCGTTCGGCGAGTTAGGGTGGCCCGATCAAATAACGTTCGAAACATTTTCTGTGACATGGCCGAACAATGGCGCCGTTTAAACGGCAGCGTATGAATCCGACCGGGGCCGGCCGGGCCGCGATGAGCACGCGATAAAACCAATGTCGACAACGTGTTTACAGTTTTATGGGGTGTCGGCTAAATGCAACCCGGTGTACGGACCTTAATAACTCTGCCGCGATACGAGAATAGAAATACGGCCGAAATTTACTGGCGCGCAAGTATTTCCGGTCTCTATAAACGGCGAACAAGCGGCCGCCGTGGAATTTACATCCGAACGGCGTTTAATTGAATCGTTTAATGTTTGAGGCTGTTCGGAAAAGTATGGTCGCCCGGATCGAACGCCGTGCAACGGCCCATAATCATAGTCCGGCCAGGAAAGATTGATTCTTCGAAATTAAATCGCCATAGCAGGGCATTGTTCCCGAGGAAAATGAGTTTGCGAAATTCTTCGAACATTAACGCGAAATCTACCGTGCTGCTAGTAATGTTTCGCATTTGTTGCGTTAAAGTTGACCAAATTCGTTGGGATATTTCGTGGAGAACGAATGAATATATTTTTGGATTCAATTATACTTTATAATCGAATGGGGGCAGTGTAAATCGACTATTATTCAGCACTAATATTATAAAATACCAATACGCTATACACTAATAATTATTACTAATAAGTATATTAGTATGGTACAATATATAATAGTATATAGTGTATTACTGTACTGTATACTGTACTACTGTACAGTATTTATGTATTTAGTATCTTATTTATTCCTCATTGTAAAAATATAAAATTAGAGCTAGTCACTTGCACTTGCAAATTATAAAATTCTTGGAAGAAACTTAAAAATCTCTTCTCGAAGACAGTGCTGCACGAAAAAATTGCGTTTAATCATTACGATAAACTCAGTGTAAAATTAGAGTCGTCCGACCATGACAGACTTATTCCACTTAAAAATTGAAGCGCAGAGCGTGCGCGCCAGAATTTCGAAATTTCGCTCGGAAACGAGGATAGCCGAGGGAGGAGCTCCGATTTATTTTTCGCGGAGGTTCTCTTTGTTCCCGTCGACAGACAATCGCAGGATACACCGGGTATATCGTCGATAGAAGCGGTTGCGATCCGCAGGAGCGGCGAAATCGGCACAAAGTGCGGATTGAACGCGATCGACGCGGTTTCGGCGGCGCGGAAAGAGCGGAGAGCGGCCAAGAGCGGCGAGGCCACGGTTCGAGGAGCAAGAAACTTGTAGTTGAATCATCCGTGGATGCATTCTGTGAATCAGAACCGCTTGACAAACCCCGCTTCACACTAGACTAACTTGCCCCGGCGCTCTCTTCTATGGCTTTTGCTCATGACGCTGCGAATAGGAACGCGAATAGAGCTTTAGCCTGCAAAGGCTTCAGAGCCGGTTGTCGAGCAAGGTCGACACACACGGACAATCAGCAGCTTTTGCCGAAAGAAAATCTGCGAATTCAGTCGGAACTCGGTCCCCATTGGCCTGATCAGTTTACCACAGTGACGGACTCCGGCCGAATATGGAGCGATCCTTGCAGTTTGATCGGCATTAACGGCGCGACAAAAACAAAGCCGTGTATTGGGAATACTAGCTTCGTCCAACCGATATTTAACGCTGTTTTTATCAAACGGAGTCGAAAGACATTTTCCAAATTTTCACTTCAAGCTATTCTCTAAGTTTAATTATTTCTCCACAATTAATTTGTTGTATTTCATACGATAATTCTTAAATTAATTTAGGGATATAATTTTCCTCCAGTTCATCCTGGAGCTGGAAACGTGCATATAGGAATGCATATAAATGTGTATATAGAAATGAGCATTAAGGATTTCATAATAGTGTCTAATAGTATAAGACGTCTATTGGGTTGTCTATTTTCTCTCTTATTTAAGACTTTTTAATTAAATGCAATTCTCTGACTGATATATTTTTACTACTTTTTACTACCAAGCCAGGAATAAATTCGCGATAATTAATGTCGATAGTTTTTCAACAAGTTCGGCGAAGTTTCTATTTAATCTTGAGCCGAGCGCGGGAATATGTTTCCGTTTAACTTAGATTGATACGTATTAGCCTTTGGAAATGTATATTTGCAGTAACTTCGGGAGCTTGGTAATGAGTACATACACTGTTCAGAAGTGTTCTCCCAAGCACGTCGGAATACTTGAGTGTAAAATGTTCACACATCAATTATGCCTGCATATGTAACTGCATTCCGCATACATGCGCGTATACCGAGACGCGTAAATGGAGCCACTTTGGTGTCTTCAATGTCCGAGGTACCGTTTAACTTTCCAACGAGGCCGATCGACTGGTGAATCCAAATTTCTTCCAAAATTCTCCAGCAAATTTTGCCTCTCCTATGATCGAAACAAGATCGTTTCTCTCGTTATGATGTTTAAGACCTCCCGAATGTCCTACACCAGGCGTCTTAACGACGTCTTTGTGCTATCTGGGAGACGATTTTCTTGCAAGGCTCGAAAAATGCGTAGATAATCTCACGCCGCGGACGAAACGAGGAAAAATCACAGGGTTTCGAGGCAAACAAGTTTCAGTAGAATTTAGTAGCGAGACGTCAGCGTTAAAAATCCTACAGGCATCCCCCGCGTTTGATTTTCTCTTGTCTGGAAGGATGAAACTCATTTCCACGAAATACCACACCGAGAAATATAAAAACACCTTACATTAAGCTTACTCCGAGCTATTAAGTTTAAGCAGCTTCCACCGCGCCAGCCGGAAAGCTATGACACTAATAGGATGTTCTCGCCCTCCGTGCAATAACAAGCGTGAATTTAGTTGCACTTTTATTAATATTTCCCCCACCCTCGGAGCAAGGAAATTTCAATTTGGGAAATTATTGTATATATAATCAGAGAGAATTCGACGAAATGGAAAAAGGCAGACTCTGAGAATATTGTTCTTACGTACGACTTATTAAAATTATTAACACTTTGACTACGCGTCACCGATAACGGAACTATTTTTTCTGATTCGAAAGGTAATTTTCACGTTCATTTATTATATTTTTATAATTTTATTAAGATCAGCAAGGCGTCGAAAAATATATTTATCTCGCGCAATTGCGTTTCTCGATTTCGATTCGACTCGAACGAATACTTTAATTTTATCAGTGATTTTAGGTCGTCGGAATCGCAGCCTAAAAGAGAAATACTCTCAGACATATTGCATAAATATTCGTAGTCTAATGCTACGTTGCCCTATGCTCGAGTTTTTATAAATATCGGCCTGTTTCTTTGTGATTGCAGGATCCACGGTGCCAACGACATTAAGGATTCCCTTTACGATTCGACCGTGCATGTCCGAGTGCAGCGATTCACGGGTGAGTTTGCTCTTTGAAGCCAACATTTGCGCTATGTTTCCGCGAATTTTCTTAGACAAATGTCTATTAAGATTCGTGATCCATTGTCCAGCTTCGACAGAGATAACGACGTGTTATCTTTAAGGAAAATCTTCGGAGAAAGCCAATCTGATCGACTATTATTAATTAATTACTATTGTTAAACTAATTCTTAATTACTGTATAAAATCGCGTGATAGTGGAGGAACCTGCGACGAGAATTCGCGATTTTTTAAAATCGAAAATTGCGATTTGTTTTATAGCGAACCGACCTGCTCGAATTACAACACTTTATTGCAATTTCGCGGACACGCAGTCGATCGAAAAAGTTGAATCGGCAAATTTATCTACAAAAATGCAAAATCACGCGGAAATCACAGTCGGTGGAAACTAGGTAAGAGCAACGATATTTTGTTTCAAAATTCTGTTTAAACGCCTTCTCCGCGTTCTCTATAATCTGAAACAATGAAATCTAAAATCTGTCAAACAAAACTGTTAGACGTACCGCGTGAAACGCAGCGGAATTAAAATTTTAATAAACTCGTATAAAAATTCAATATTTTTCGTCGCCGGAAAGGAACGTTTATAAAAGCAGAGAACTCGTTTTCGTTAGTCGGGGCTTAAAAGCTTCGCACGAAAACTCGCAGCCGGTAATTTCGCGAGCGGGCTCGTCGATTATCACGATCGTTTAACCTTTGACCCTCGATTATACGTCGTACATCGATAACAAATGCTTCGGCTGGAAATACGAATTTTCTTTTACTTTCTAAGAAATTATTATTCCGTACGAATTATAAAAAACTCCACTTTTCAAACAAGACTTAATCAATATCTAAAGCTGACGATAAGATTTCTATAACAAATATACAACGAGGAATTTTATCATTTCACAGAGGAATCTATAAATCATTTATACTATATTTTGCATAGATTATTAAACTATGAAATTAAAAATAAAAGTTGAATCTTTCAAAGCTAAGAAAGATTTTCATATAAAACTTTCGCCTTTTAAATTTATAATTCTACCAAATCGATCGAATTTCGATAAAAGAAAGTTGATACGCCCTATACGATAAATATATAAATAATTATGCTCGAGACTGAACAGAAGGCACAGTAATCGGCTACCCTGTAATAACCGGCAGCAGTACCCCGTAGCAATCGAAATAGTCGCGGGTCCCGCGGCAAAAAATTCGCGAAGGGGGGAAGAGTTGTTCGTTGGTGGGAGAAGAACGAGTTCGTACTCTCGCGAAAATGTCATCGCGATTTTGCCGGCGCGGCGCGGCGCGACAGCCACTCGAGCATAATCAACGAGCGGGAAAGTTGAGTGAGTGGGCTAAGAGTGCTGCTTAAAATTCAAACGCGTGCCATACGTATACAAAGCGAGCCCGGGACCCCGTCTCCACTGATTCGTGAACGATGATCAGGGAAACGACAGGGAGCGCTCCAGATATAAAGCGGAGGTTATATTTCGCGATACGGGGGCCGGGCGTGACAGTAAACGCTTTATTACTGCCTCAAAGAGACCGTTTACGAGTATCGCCGTGGCTCGCGATATTTTCCCGGTCCTAACGCATTCGTATTATAGAAAATATTTCGGAAATCCCGGGCTCCGCTCGCCGTTGCAATTTATTCTTGCGGCAGCGGCGAACGCCGCGGTGGACGTTGCACCGTGATAAAACAAAAAAGAAACAATGATGTCGATACACGGTATTGTTATTAATATTGCCGCCCGCGAAAATGAATAACGCCCGGGTGTCGGCGTTGTTAATGTTACGTGCAACAGAGAAATGAAGCTATTGTTTCGTCGTTGCGGATTTTCTGGATTTGCCGGAAAATTCGGCCGCTGGAATTTCGAACACATTTTCAAATATTGATACATTTAATCGCAACTTATTACTACTGTTCAATTTGCTTCGCGGTCGTTCTAATAGATACACGAAAATCGATCTATTAAAACAGCTTCTATATTCGAAGAATTTAAAAATAGTTTTATCATCTTCGGCTGATTAAAATTCAATAAAAAGTCTTATAATAAGCAAACCACGTATTTCAGAAATAGAACATATAAAGGCTATTTAAACAATTTATAAATAAACGAGTAATTAATATATATTGCAACCCTTAGTAACGCGAAGTAACTTTTGCAAAAATTCTGCTTTCGCCAGAGCGCTGCGCAAGGTTGAATCGAAAGAGAAGTCATACGACTGTAAAGTTTGGAAGGAATTAATAAATAAAAGATTTCGATGTAGCCGGACCGAGGTTGTTGGTCGTACACCACCGATTAGAAGGAGGTGTCCCACGCGCGGGAATTTCCATGCCGGCTCCCGAATCGCTGTAAATTAAACGCCGCGCTGCTGCAACATTCATATTTCGTAGATTATGCATGAAATCGCCGCGAGTCTGTCCCGCGGTCATAGCGCGAGGGGTTAACGTCAATAACCGTGATCTCCGTTTGCCTGTTTTCGTTTCGCGTGGAATAACAGCCGGTTGAACCGTGAACCCAGTGTCCCCGCGTAATCGCGCATTCACCATCCCCGGGACTCATATGCTTTTCATAGCGTCGGCGAAGGAAAGGGTTGCGTCGTCTAATCTCGCGACTCTTCCCCGCCGCCGCCCCTCGAGAGATGAATATAAATAAGGGTATTAAGACAATAATACTCGGCCGGCATTAATTCGAGTTACGCTTACCGGAGACTTACCGCCGCGGCCCGAAATTAGGTTCGCCGCGTTACCTGTCGTTCCCGTTCTCGTTCTCGCCCACCCGCCGCGCCTGAATGACGAATATATATACATACCGGCGAGCGACGAGCAAACACCGTGAATATTTCAGAGCAACGACGAACTGATTTCATTGGCAAACTAACGCCGGCAACCGACACGCGCGCCCGCTTTATGAAACCGGCTGACAATAAGACTATAACTCGGATTTAGTAAGTTAATCCCCCCGAAGACGGGCTCGCCCCGGGGCTGGAAGAGAAGGGGGTTGGGACCGCCGGTGTCGCCCTCCCTTTTAATTAAAAGCGCAATCATTCGATCGTAATCCAATACTCGATCTCCTCCCACCGTTCTATCTCAGCTCCCCTATGCCTTACCGACCCTTCAAGTGAAATTTCCTAGAAAAAAAGTTTCATCCCGGGCCGAGCCGCTGCGGGAATCCGCGACAAAGTTTTGTCGACGACGACATTTTTTTTTTGAAAATTTCTCTGATTAAATTTCTTTTTTACGCGAGATAAATATACGATAAGATCAATTCACGCTTTGTTACGCAAGATAAATATAATCTAAGTTAATTGTAAATTGAAATTTACTGATACTTTTTTAAGGTTTAGATATATGTAAAGCAATAATATGTTTCAATTTTATATATCACATTTTTATATTTATTTATGTTATATTTTTTATTTTTATGTTTATATTATTCTATGTTTTTCAATTTTATATTAAATAATAAAGAGGAATAAATAGCTTTGGAGCCTGAGAGTGGACATACGACCGCAAAGGGTTAATTTGTTTGACCCACACTGAGTTAGTGGATTTTGAAACTGGGATCGAATTAGAGGATCCAGGTTGTCATAGGATCGGAAAGGGTTGAAGAGAATTGCGAGAAGACTAATTCTTGGATTTAGGGGATTTTGTGCCTTTGAGCATTCGTTATGAGCGCCGAAGATAGATTAAAAGGCACACGGGTGCACTTTAGTGATTTGTTTTCAGTAACTCATTACTCAATCTCGTTGTTCCACACTTCGCCTGCAACGTCAGCCATAAATATGTAACTATACTTTTATGTTAATTTATCAAAGATCCCAATTCTGAATTTTGCAAATTCAAAGGGATGGAAAATAATTCTCGAAGCCTATCAATATTTCATTAAATTTTGGTCCGTAGCCTACTCGTTACTTTACGAAAAATTCTAGCAAATAAAACGCATTTTTATTTGCGCATTCTAGCAACAACAGTTGACGGGTAAAAATTGGTAAATCCCCATTAATTTATCTCCATTGACGATTCAGCGGGTAATTCGACCGGACAAATACAGAGCAAATGAACAATGCGTTCCGAATTGGAATTCCATTATATGTAATATTAATAACAATGACGCAATACCAATATTCTTTTACCTTACCGCGTAATATTGATAACATTTCCGTATTGACGTTTTTCTTTCCCGCGTAATATTAATGACGGCAACTCGGCGGCGTTATTCATTTTTACCGGAGTATTAATAACAATAAAGTATCGACGTTATTGTTTGTTGTTATTAATGGTGCGTGCAATGAGTTCTCAGCGTCGTGAAAACTCATAGAGAAGGAAACGGGAATAGAATGGATTTACGGACTTATTATCCGAGCTTCTTGAATGATATTTTTGCAAGTAATCCGGACACGTAGTCACAGTAATTTGTATGACCGCATTAATATCTTGCCGATCGAGTTTGAACAATTCTGACCGAAAGAAAATATACATAAAAATTGAATTAGAGAAAGGTATCATAGTAAATCATAATTTATTTTATCTCTGTATCGCTATGTTTTCTCTTAATGTTCTTCACAACCCTTGTTACAAATATAATAGCATAAAAGGGGACACCTAATTTTCAATATATTCTATCAAGTAATCTACGCATGCTAAAATGTTCAGAAGCAAGTGGAATAAATTACAAAGTCAGAATGAATTAACAAAACAGTAAATTATCCTAACAATTTTCATCAGCAAACAATACTATTCGCAACAAGGAAACTGTGACTGGCGCCACTACGCGACTGACTAATACGTTGCAGCGAACGCGGAGAAGAATCGGGTAGCAAGAAAACGGAGAGATTGTTGCTGACTGCACCCGATGCGGAGGGAGCGATCGCATGAATTTCCGAACGAGAAAAAAACTAATATTCGCCCGACGATCTCCTTAAGGGAGCACGAGAGGCCGCTTACCGCGTCGGCTAACAAATTCCATTCACCTTAGGGTTTTCCGGCTGGCGGAGCACGGGATCCCATCGGCGTCCCGCCGCGTTTCGGCCCGAATACTCTGCGAAAGAATTTATGAAACCGTAGACTCTCTCCACTTCATTCTGTCCCATTCAACGTCGGGGGTCCGCCGAAAGTCGCCGGTTCGCCGAATAAGCTCGCGGCGTGTGGATATCGGATAATACAGAGGAACGCGGGAAAACCATTGGGCGGGTTTCGGAGGGTGGAGGTTGCCAGCCGGCAGAGCAGCCTAAGTGAAACGAATGTCGGTAGTTTCCCGAAGCAGTTTCGGGATGTTGCAACGGTGTCAACTTTGTCCATTAACCATCGATTTCTCTCGGCGCGTTAGCCAACTGGGCTGAAGCGTTTACCCCTTTTCGCTGATAGCGGCAACTTCTCGGCCCGCCTGACAGCCTTTACAGTTTCACGCTCTTCCCGCCACTTTTTCCTCGAGCTACGTCTTTTTTCCCGGCAGTCCATCCGCTTCTGGCTCTGCCCTCCACCCCCCTCCCACAGCCAATTTCGATCGCTAATGAAACCCATCTGCCCGCGAGATTCGACAACGTGCGGCTTCGGCGAACAATTCGACGACAACTTCTCGGAAACTAGACTTCTTTCAGTTTGTTCCACTTTCGGAGGCTATTTGGATCTTCGTAACGAAGGTGTTCGCGCAATTGGCTGAATATTTAGTTTAGGGTGGACGGTCATTTCAATGTTATGGCACATATTATTTCAATATTATGATACATTTCTGAATATAATTTCAATTGTACCAACAAAATATCCAAAGTACTCGTTGCCTCTTTGAAGATAGTTCACGGCTAATCAACGCGTTTCTCAATGTCTGATTGCATTTAGGGGGCTAGGCAACGCGTGCTTTAGTTTTAAATCGGCGCTAAAAATTTGCCACAATGGCCGCGATGGTCCGTGAATTATTCAGAATGTAGCGTTCGCGTGACAGCAATTTTGACACCGGTGGGGGCCGGTTCAGGTGGCAACTACCTTGCAGGTTGACGAAAAATCGCGAGCGAACGTCGATCGGGAGGGGTTGATTTAACCCCGGTTTTCAATTTAAAAGTGCTTGCCGCATGCCCACTCGTTCGGCTCTCCATACACGTCCGTCGAACGATTAATAATTTTCCCTTTTCGGCCCGGTCTCGCCCTTGTGTACACGCGAGCGGCGAGGGCCGAGGGCCGAGTTATAGGGAACGAGCGGCGGGGACGTCGCCGGCCAGCCCCGTATAGCCAGTTTCATCAAGCGATTTCACAATTATCGAAGAAATAAGGGGACAATTGCATTTAGCCGCGACAAATCGCCGCGCGGAAACTCTCGACAGCCAGTGCATCGCCGGAAACGGGAGTCGCGGGAGGAAACAAACAACCCCGGAAACGTAATATGAAGTTCCAGGTACGCCGGGAACGTTAATCTAACGGCCTGATGATGGCCCCGGACCGTTTTACTCATCAGGATTGGCTGATCGTTACCGGCTGCAGTCCGGAGAGGGGCGGAAATTCCCCGAAATTTTACTGACTCTTGATTGCTTTCTCCTCCTTGTCCGACCTTTTACCGAGCCGCCCGGCCCTCGAACCGACAATTTAATGTTGCCCGGATCGGAACGAAGCGAAATTCGCGAGATTCGATCAATTTGCGGCCAACAAATCCTTTAAACGATGTTACCTCCGCTCCACGGTTTTTCGCTTTTTTTTTCGGGTATCTACGCCGCCAGGATTTTACGGCTTCCGAAGTCGCTTTCGGAATCAGCGGTTTGCTACATGAGAAATTAGAGGGGTAAGAAATTATTCTTACCCCTTTGCACTCAACACATTGTCTCTTTATTTGATACTTATGATGACTTCTATTATTTCACAATTTATAGAATAGTTTTAATAACGTGGAGATTCTTTTAAAAATACTTTAACAATTTTGGAGTCGCCACTCGAGTGACGCCTCTGAGATACCACTAAAATGCATGATCAAATCCATTCATATTTATAAAATTCATAAAAGTGCAATTAGTATCGTATGAACTCCATTTGCTTTGTTAGAATAAAACAATCTCCACCGATTGCATGAAATTTTCAAGAAACAAATCCTAAAAAGCACTAGCAATTAATAAAACGCGAAAGAGTAATCGCGTAAGATTAATTACAGCTTCAGAATCAGCGAAATTTTCCACTGCTGATCGAGTCTATACGTTTTCGCGTTTGAACGTCCCGCCCCTCGCAAGATAATTAACATGATTTGCGTAAGAAACACGAAGTCGCCGAGAGTTTTTCGCAGCGTCGGAGTTTCGCGTGTGCTTCGAAATATTTCTCGGTCGGATATCGCGTAGCCGGCTTGCATCCTATCGAAGTTCCGATCGTCTGAAAATTAGCAAAAGTTCCCTCGCGATTCCTTTAGATAAACGAAACTATCTACCGGCGGCCTGTTCCGACGCTTAACGAAGCGATCGTGCGTCTTAGCTCGTTAAAACTCGGACGAGTGTAACGATATTAGCGAATTTCTTTCGTTCGCTTATCCCGCTGCCCCCGTTTCCCTCGTTTTATTTCTCCCTCTCTGTTTTATTTTTCTTCTGAAACGGATTTAATGAACTCCCGCGAGAAGCGCGGCCCGTTCGCCGGCTCTTTGAAAAAACGAACTCGGTTTTCGAGTAATTGAGCAATCAGTTTTAATCAATCTTGCGTCGAACCGAGACCTCTCCGCGTTCACCGGGGCGAATCTCGCGTGATGGCCCGCACCGGCAACACGTAAAATTAAATAAGCTCCGCCCGAATCACCGTGAAGCGATCGTATCAAGGCCGTTGCCAGCTGGATCTCGCCCGCTGCCTCGTCCAGGACACTTATCCCGGCGACTATGTAATTCCGGCCCGCGGAGAATTTGCATTTTTCTGCGCATGAACGCTCCTTATCTAGCCACGGCCCCAGTCACTCTTCTACGTGTTGTAATAGAAGCAGATGTACGCCAAAGAGGAACGCTCTACGAGCATCGATTTTATTCCGATTTGCTCGATTAACCTCTTAGACAGTGATTAGCCACCGTGCGGCAGAGTTCGACGCGAATTACGCGTAAACGATGCGGCACTGCAATCTGGAAAATGCAATTCTTTACGCGAGCACATTGGGATAAAGTTTACGATGATTAAATTATCATTTTTTTTAAAGGTATCATACATATACCTTAACTTTAATAATTAATAACACAATCGCATAGTGATGCGTCGTTACCAAGTGATTTTTAATAATTCTCAGATTTCCTAATTAATTAATTGAGAATTCTTCTCGCGTTTTCCTTACTCTTATCATAACTCTCTTTCATCCGATTTCCTTGAATTGAGTAATTAGGTGACACTGGGTCAACATGACCCTGTAACGGCAGACCGTGGGTTAATCGTTAGCAGACCGCGGATTTTTATGCAAAATTAAAAGTTTCTACCTCGATGACAAGAAACGAGAGTTAATTAGACATTTATTTTCATTCTCAAGTTTTTTAATCAGTTGGAAGTTGCCCAACAGCATTGTTAAAAGTTTCTCCTGCATTTACTGTTTTGTACCCGCTTGCCATAAACTCATAAAATTCGCACAAAATCTGTGTAATCGTTAGACAACGGACATTTATGCAAAATTAAATCGCGAAAGATGGGCACTGTATAGCGAATCCTTTTTTCCTGCAATAATTTTGATATAATAAAGATAATAGATCGAAAATTTTTAATTTCATCAGACTTTATGTATATTATTTTAAATTGCAGTTATTCAATTTTACCATAGACATCTGTAATGTATTAATCGTCGTCGTGAAATTTGACGCGGGAACGTTCACGGGAAAGAGCAAATTTCCTACGATTTTTCGTGAATATCGTAATTATACGTACGGCGGCGCATTTAGAGTGAAGAGATGACGTAAATTGTTTTAATGAAGCATTTGAATCGGCAAGGAACTCGAATCAGCACGTTTAATTCATCACTGGGTTGCGGATCTTGAGGCAAACATTTTCAATTTACTTTAGCGAGATAAAAGTCTTTAATTGTTTTCAAACGATGCTAGCAAACGATATTCCCGCACTTTGTTAATACTTTAACTATTTTACTACTTATTCGTCTTCTTTACAAATGCGTAATACAATCTGTTTATCATATATACAATTCTTTATAAAGATAGAGATCCATTACTGCAATAAAAGTTTCTAATTTGATAACTAAGTATCAATTAAGTATTAACACTTTACAATAATTTGCTATCTATTGTTGATGTATTATCACATAATTTTTAAAATATTAAATAGCTTTCGCGATGAATAAAAGAAATAAAATAAATAGAATAAATATTGCTTAATGCTAATATTATGAAAACATAAAAATGTTTATAGCTGAATGACCGGTCGTTAAAGTGTTAATAGGAGAAAGTAATCAAGCTATAGCTATTAGAAATAGCCAAAGAAGTCCTTCAGAAAATCGATAAAACTATACTTGAATAAATACCCGCCGCAATGAGGCTTTCAAAAACGCAGCTCTTCGAATACCATCCTCTAGATCACGTGTTCTGAATTAGTCATCTCGATCCCGCCTACGATCAGCGATCGCGTTAACTTTAAAACTGACAGCGAGTCAGACGCGTTTATAATAGAAGAACGCTATTCACGGCAGCCACTCGGTAATTCTCTGCATTTTTGAAGGCCGCTCGCTTACGCTGGGAAATCGCTCGTGAAAGTGGCAACGATTCCCCGACGACAGAGGATCGTTTCCTGAGACCTGTGCCGACTGATCGAGCTAATCGAGGAACATTAACCTTACGCGCGTGCTTCGGCTTTGATCCCTCAGTGGATGAGCTGATTCATCGCAGCGCGAAACTTGCTGCAAACTTGTTTACGACGTTGATCAAACATGAACAAAGGCGCGGAGGCCGCATCGGCTGCATGGGCAATAATAAAACGCACTACTGTGCAATCGACGCGTGCAGGTGTCACCCGTTGTGAGTGAAATGTAGCAATTTGCTCTTTAAATTGCAATTTTGGTGAAAATTCAAACGCAGTGGTACATTTTGAGATGTAAGGATCTTGAAATTATATTATTGTTAAAATATGGAACTGTTATTAGCTGTTGATATTATGGACAATAATGTAACTCGCATAATTTGCCATAGTTGCAACATCTGAAGACGCAGCGACTCTTCAATCGCTATTTTTTGGCGACAGCTGAACGGCTAGCATTGATTTCCGCTGGAGAATTAAACTCGTCGGATACCGCGGACGAAAATTCCGCTTTTCGGCGTTTCTCCGTCCCAGAATTCCGCTCGGGCAAGAAACATTCGATCAAACTTATTCCGCCGCGAAGTCACCGGCACTTGGGCCAACCGGGCTCTCCCTTCGCCGGAATATTCCGGAGGAATATTTCCGGGGGCGGTCGCGGTCGTTTCTTCGGCGAAATTATCGACGAACTCGACAAAAATTCGGCCCGGTATCGTAAAGGCGGCGGCAAATTCCGGAAGTTGTTACGACCCTCGTTAACCCGCAGTTTCACGGCGGCGAGCTGCGAACGGTAACGAATATTCTTTCGTTTACAGTGCATTTCGAATTCCCAAGTCAAGCAACCGCCTTTCCGTCCTTCAAACGAAACTTTTAATCATAAACTCGACACGCGGCCGTGCTGGCGCGCGCGCGCGCGCACGCCGCGCGGGAAATCCGCTCGGCTCGGATAAATACCTCGGCCGCCGTCGTATCCGTCCGCCATTTCTGCTCCGAATAAATGGCCCCTGATTCACGCCGTCTTTTTTCCTTTATCGCGGCGACGACGCCTTCAAAAAGTTACGGACGTCGAACGCGCCAACGATTTTCCAACGCGCGGACCGGCCACGTCGCCGCCAGCCGCGCGGCTCTCCAATTAACGCGATCGCTGCGGATGACGCCATTCGGCGGCTCCCGATTCCCTTTTCGGTCATTTCTGACGAGCCAGAAGTTTATTAAAGATGTGTAATCAAAAGGTTCTTGACGAGCGAGATTGCAAAATGTGTGGTGGGTTTCCTTTTTTGTAAGATCACCACTGGATTCTAGTTTTAATTAGTATAGCAGGTTGCTGTAATTACGCTTGGATATTTTTCTTGGCGATGCAAACTTGGCTGGATCAAAAATGATCCTGATTAATTGTGAGAAATATAACATAGATTAATTTTGTTAATATAGTTATTTAAAACACATAGCATGATATTTAGAGAATTTGCAGCTTCTCTTTGACGACATTTTTATAGTATTATTTTGTATAAATATAATTATGCACGCTAGTTAAATTTTTTAATGAGTTTACGGTCTGTTCTATTAACCGTATGAAAAGAATAATATGCAGAAACAAAAGGAAATGTATTTTCCTCTGAATTGTGAAAAATTAATGTCGTTAAAAATAATTAAAAATACTCAACTGCGTTAATACTATATAAATCACTCGATAGTTTTAACGTATTAAAAATATCATAAACAATATTAATAATTTCTCTTGGGTAAAATCGAAGAATATCGAAGAACGAAAATTGAAGGAACAAATTAATCGCATGAAACGCGAACGATTAAATTGAGAAAGCAAAGTTGCAGATTAATGTGCCTTAATTACGTGCGAACGAATCGGATTCGATATTCGTGGTGCTGTTTTGTTTTATAACTTCCGACGGCGAGAGGTTAAAAAATGATCGCGGCGATTCTCACGCAGCTTGCAGAATTACATACTCAATGAAGGGTTAATAGCTCGCGTTAGCGAGCAATGATTAATGATTCTGCCCGCGGAAGAACGTTTAATAATGAGCGGTGTGTACCTCGCGCGCGAAATTAAATGCGGAAACTTTCGGGAAAGTTTCGCGGTCGGAAAACACCGAAGGCGGGAAAAGAGAAGAGCGTTCGTCGCGGGGATCGGAATCGAGTATGCCTGCGAAAATGTTTCCGGTGCTTGCGATGACTCTTTTAACCCTTTGCACTCGAATGTCTTTTCTCTAGGGTCGTAACGAAATTAATAACTCTTACAGACACAGCTCTTTCTAAATTAACAAATTAGCACTTTCAATGCATAGAGATATGTATAGATCTTATGTATAAAGATATATAATAATATAATAATAATATAATAATAAATATATAACATAACATAATATATATAATAATATAATAATAATAATATATAACAGATATCTTATAATACATAGTTTATTTTGACGTTAAATTGACGTACCCTCTCAGCTAAAGGTTAACAATGAAGGTCAGTAAGAAAAATACGTGTCAGTAAACAATAAAGTTCGTTTCCCATAATAAGGCAAATGCGACCAACGCCATTATGCCATCGTGCCAGCAGTGTAGACAATAAGAAGACCGAGAACCCTTCTAATACGTCCAACATCTTGTGGTTAATTGTAACGAATGGCGAAACACGCGACGAATTTCTGCCGGGTTTTTTCCGGAATTTGACCAGAGCGACGCAGCAATTAGAAAATAACGTTAATGGGGGCCGGCCACGCGAGACCATGCCGGCGAAACTTTTGCATACCTGTAATCATCGGCGGGCCGCCCCCGCGACGGGGTTAATTTACTCGAAAACAGACGGGGCAACGCATAATAGGAAGGTTGCTCGCTATAATTTGCGTAAACTTTACGCGCCGCGCGTAAAGCTACTTTGTTTACTTAATGTCTAACTTTATTCCATCAATTTGGGCCAAGTTTGGATAAGTCCTGTTAAATTTGCATGTTTCGAGTCGAAGTCAGCTAACGTAACCTCCGCCAGAAACATCAATCACTTACGCGCCATCTTTGCGTACACAGCCCCCCCCCTCCCGCCGTCTCTTACGACCGCCATCCTACGGGTCGTTAATAAATTGAAAATATGAAATGTTCTTAACGGCGTGCTCTTGGCGGTCGAAATTGATTAACTTCGCCCACCGCCGCACAGTGCGGCGGGAACAAAGCTTAGAACAAAGGCGGGACAAAAATATGAAATCCATAACGTTATCAGATCTTGTCCATTGCAAATCTTATTCTCTGTAAAAAGTATCGTAGTATATGTAATGACAGTGTTTTTAATGAAATAGCAGTATTCTTTAAGCGATTTGCATTTTTTGTCGACGATGCTGTCATTCGGCCGCATTGCGCGCAGAAAAAGGCGCGTAAAAGTGTTCGATGCAGTGCGAAGCACAAAAACTTTTCAGATTGTTTTATTATAACAAACAACAAAGTGGAAATAATTTCAATTTCAGGATGTTTCGTGCCGTTTCCGAGACATGCCAACTTGAAGTTTTAAGTAACTGAACTTCGCTAACATATCCGTATGCATAAGCATGTAATAATTGGACAAGGTCTGATAACGTTATACGAGAATATCTGAACTTCGTTTGAACGCCGCCGTTTCGCAATTTGTTAATTATTGTTGGTTAACTCGCGAAGAGCATTCGCTCGACTCGAGCACTCGACAATCGTTTTGTGTACCGTCTCGAATTTCTTGTTCATCTCATTGTTGCGGACAGACGTCTTCGTTTCGTCCCACTGTCTTATTAACAAATTGCTATTTGGTAATTAAATTCTATCTATTAATTAAACGCGGGAGCTCCCGGACTGGCGACAAGCCCCGCCAGCTTGTCTCCAGGTATTTGCTTTTATCTTTGCCGCTACAATTATGCACACACAATGCGCGACTTCTTTTTAATTATTAGCTGTTGTTGTTCGCGGAAGGATTTTAGAAATAAACGAACAGGAATACTTAATGTAATTGTTTTTGGCGCAAGAGTATTATTGATCGTTCTAACAGTTGCACTCTTTTATATTCAAACAAACCTGTTAAGGTAAAGTGCAATAAGTCTATATAGGTAGCAAGAAACTATTTTGGACTTAGAGTGAAAATGGCTACGAGTGCAAATGGTTAATTTAAGTAATTACTTATTTATAAGTTGTGTCCTCGATTTCAGCTCGAACATTCGTTGCAGGAGATTTCAATTAATTAGCGAAATTTTAAATATAGAATGCGAATAAACGGACAAAAATTGTTGATATCGATCATTCTTGCTGTCTCGTTAACGACAGAATTTTCGCATTTATGATCCTTCATTATCGAAGTGACCCACATTCTCTTGTTTTTGGGGAAAGTGAAATTAACAATTAATTCGACATATTTCAAAGCGAGATATCGAGTTCTAATAAACAAAACGATGTTTTACAATGTTTAAATTATATTCTCTAATTTTTGGATTCTCCTATCATTGCAATTTTTTAAGCGACAATTGTTTAAAAATTGTATGCTACACCGCATCGAACAGAAAGTGCGACCGCAGATTGTTCGACCATGTACGAAGAAAATCAAACATGCACGCCGTAATTACAATAACCTGCATACTTTTTAGACAGATTGCAAACTCGTCGAACATCCTCGAGGAACGGCCGACCCGCCTTTCCACGGAAAAATATCTTGGAGTAAATATTGTAATCTATCGAGTGGTCGCGATAAAAGAGGGGAGCGCGCAATCAGGAAGATTGTTTGGCCGGGCCGCCGACAATTTTCGAATGAGCAATCACAATATTTCCGGTTCCGTTAATGCAATTACAGCTTGTCCGGGGCCGGTTCACTTCCGGGCAGTTTGCTGCCGTTAAAAAGGAGAATAAATTCGGAAACACGCGACCGCTGTAACAACAACTCGGCCAGAAATACAATACTCGTCTGTAATTAATTTGCTACCCGCCGGGGAACTGTCCCCTTTCAACTTCATCAATTCCAAGTTCGGCAAAATATTTCGATATTACCGCGAAAGCAACAGGGGAGAACGGAGGAAGTTCGAGAACGGTTCAGAAACGGAGAGCCGCGTTTAATTCATCAAGAAATGGCCGTTGGATCAAAAGAATGAAATTGATAACGCCGACGGCGCGCCGCCGTGGTTTGATCCTTTCTCGGCCTTTCAGCGGGCTATATATATACTCATATATATCTATATATATACTCATATATATCTCTCTATATACACATATATGTTTCTCTATATATACATATATATAATATACTATATGTATCAATGGATTACGAGTAGCAATCTCGAGTGTCTGATGGTCACCATTCGAGAAAAGAGGCCAGTCATTCTGAAGGATAGTGAACGTCTTTCACGGTAATATATGTCCCGCTGTCAGTCCGGGAACCACGACGCATTCTGGAACTGTCATTCAGAAGTTTTCAATCACTCGATATGCAATTCGGGATCTGATCCGTCGAATTTTTACACGCTCAACGGAGACCAGAGAGAAAGGAACGAGGACATTTGATTTCCGGCTCGCGCCGTCGAGATTACCCAGTCCACCCTCCAGGACGTATAGAACCGAGATCTTACTCCTCCGTGGCTTGCCGGCGCAATTCCGATTAATTGCAGCGCGTTACTTCCTTTCAATGTAAAACGAAAGATTTAGTGGAAAATACGACAACAATGTCCAGCGAGTGAACGGTAACATTCTCTTAACGACCGATGATACTTTGTATATAATTATGTGCAATTATCGTTGCCATTTTTCAAGACAATTTGTTAGCTATAGACCAGTGAATTAATATCTCTAGAATTCCGATCGAGTTTAAATCGCTTGGTTGAATGATTAAAAAGTTCCAAGATATAGAAAGAAACGTTTAGCGAAACAACAATTCGAGAGGGGTTGGTTTGACGGCCGGTGGCAGGAGGGTAAAATTGCTGTAACGTAGCAATCGTGGTGCGAGAGTAGGAGGTCGAGCGAAGGGCCGGTCGCGAGGAGGCACGTGTCGCCGATGAAACGTGAATTTGGGAAACGCGCATAATCGAGAGGGTGCGAAGAACGTGGACACGCATCGGGCTCTAGGCGCGTACGCGGCGAGCGCTCGCGTGCGGCTCTCGCGCCCCCTACGTGACCGGGTTGCGGGTCCGGCCGATTTGAAAGAATTGCGAGTCCATCCACGTAACATAAAATATAGTAAATCGGGCAGAGAGTAATGCCTGGCTCGTAAATAACATGACATATGTTCGTAGAAGGCACGGCTGGCATGCACGCGGTAAATCTCCCTCCGGAACGCGATCGATATAATGCCGGCCGATTGCGGCGTTACGCGCGTGCACCGATCGATCGGCCCGGCAGAGAGCCCGAACACCGAAACGCCTTGCGCGATACTTCAAAAAGTTGCCGTGGACTTGAAAGCTGCCAAGGCCCCGACCTGCACCGATCAACGTCAAGTTGCCGCGAGACGTTTCGCGGCAAAACAGGGCTTCCGGCCGCGCCGTCGTCGTCCGCCGCCTTCCCATAGCCGCACCGCGCCGGTTTTCTCGCTACCACGTCGCCCCACACCTCGTTGTTTCCGGCGGTTACTTACGAACAACGGGAACCGTGGCTTCCGTTTAAACTTTGCCGCTGCTACCGAAGAAGTTGCGCTCTGCGATATTCAAATATCGATGTTAAACCGGGAACAGCTCGGCGAGCTTCGAAATAACGAAAAAGGCATCAACGCCTCGGCGGGTTGAACTGGTCGGCTCACAATGTGCCCATCGGACCATCCGAAAGCGAAACAATTTGTTCAACACGCTTTCTTTTGCTTGATAGAAATAACGGAAATATATTTATAAGATTTCTGCGATTTCTATCTCAATATATGCCCAACGAAACGGTATTTAATTAATTCTCCGTAAATGTGTATTTAGCTCTGTTAATACAATAGAAATATAATAGTATTAAAATTGTAGTCAAAATAGTATTATAATAATATACTACTAACAAAAATTGATAAAAATGTTGAACAGTCCTCGCCTATTTTATTCTCTTAAATTCAGTGTACCAAAAGAAATGCACTTTTATGCAATCCTACTTGAACCGACCTCAGAATTTGCACAGTAAGGCAAGCAACAAACACGCAAAATTTCGCAGTCGAGTTCAGTTACGTTCTCGAAAATCAACCAACCTGCTATACACCCGTACAAACAGCTGAAATATTTAACAGAAAGTTCGAGAAAGTTGCTGCAGCAGCAACGTGACATGGCCCGTTTATTTTGCTAGAGGTCAGACCCGAATCCAAAGCAGACGTGAATAGTCACGACAATAATAGTAATAGTAGTAGTAATAATAATAATAATATTTTACTGTGCTCAAGGAGAGCCATCAAAGTCCAGAAAAAATGCTCTTTAGTAGACACGCAGTGCGAGAGAGTAGGATCGAGGTCGCAATAATGTTTAACGATGCATCGTAACATGTATATTTATGAGTAAATAAAACAGTGCAACGACGACGACGGGTCGCGGAAGCTGTGCTCGTACCTGACCCAAGAGAGAGCCCGGCACTGTAAAGAAGGCAACATTGATTCGAGCAGATTACTGTGCTGTAAAACCACTAACAATATTTCCTACAGAATTTATGATTTAAGACAGTCTTATTCGACAACTGCAATTACATTTTGCTTCCTTTCTATTGCACTTTAAACTCTTATTAGGATTTTATTGTTGCGACTTGACCTCTGTTTTTTCTATTTTGTTATCTCTTGACGATCTATGATCATTCCATCGTTCTTTATTTTTCATCTTCTAGCTTTCTTTTAGCAACATCTTCTATTTCTTCTTACTTATTTCCTTCCTTTTCATTTTGCTTAAATATTTATATAAATTCATATTATCCTCGTTGTTACTTTTACATTTATCTTCATTCAGCGTTTTATTTATATCAGCGTTGTACATTTTTCTGGCTCGTTCCAGCCATCGTTCCGAATCGATATAATTTCCAGTGATTGATCGAACGATCGTTAAGTGTTGTTTGATTGTTCGCGATGCAATTTACGTTGCAAACTGCCAGCGATCACGGTGCAAACATATCAGTCGAGCTAACATTTCCGACAGATTAGAATTTTTTATTCGCGAAGTCATATATTTTTGCGTCGCCGTTGCCCGAAACGATTAACGACTTATCTTGCAAGCACGTAGAGACGCACACGCGCACTCGTCGAAACCTGACGAGTGTTGCTTCCTCGAATATTCATGAGAAACTGAACGACTGTTCATGGTGAATTGATCGTTCGATTCTCTTCCATGGTGCCGCGAGGCCGAGGATCCAAACGAGAAAATTTCGCGCGGTGATTGGTCAATATTTCCACCGGAAGTGGCAAGCAACGATTCCTGCAGGACCAATCCTGATTCGAGCCATTCATTTCTGGACCGTGATAAAGTTTTATTATCTACACATTAGATTGTAATCTGTTTCAGCGCGTTGTATCGGAACGCCCGCGAAACTATTGTTCGAAAATCATTTATTTTTAAACGGCGTCTTGCAAATCGTTGTTTAATTGAACGGGTTGTTCATTAGTAGACTGTAAATAATTACGCAGAATGAAAATTGTCGACGTCAATTGTAAGAAATACAAGGGCTATTAAAATGGCTTTTTTCTTCTAATAAACGCAATAAGTTGAAAATAATTTAACAATATTTCAGTAAACATTAATCATGCATGGGGAGATCTCCCCGTTGTAAATTAAGTCGTTTGATGACCCTATGGAGAAATTTTTATGATAACATTATAATTTCTTAATTTCAATATGATTTCTCTGTCTCATAATCAATCATTTCAGCCCTGGAAATAACTTAATAATTATGAGAAAATTCGCGTAGCTTCATAAACGTCTAACAAAAACCCATGTCAAGTTTCGAGTTAGTCAGTTGCAGCCTTCCAATTTTAAGCTCGAAACTACAGACGTGGGTAGTTCGCAAGGTCTTAGTTTCTTGCGTGCTATAACGCAAGGAACGTTTTCCGCCCGACCCAAATAACATCATTCATTACAGGAGCCTATATTTACAAGACCGTACATGCTTGATCACGTCATTTACATTTTTCTACATTCTTTAACAACTGAGAAACTTCGCCCGAAGTTCGAGTATAGCGTAAAACCGGTTGAAGCGTAAATCGCGAAGGTAACGCGAGATAAATCGATATCCCGCGGCAAGAAACGAAATTGCCGGTTGGAATAACAAAGCAGACGCAACTTTTCCATCCGCAAATCCGATTCGCATGGGTCCGAATCGCCGCGGCGAAGTCGTCGCGACGATTCTTTTCTAACATTCGGGAAAACGACGCTCGGCAGGATCGCCAGGAAATTTCACTTCTCCGCGGAGCACTTTGGCAAGCCTCAAAGATAATCGAGCAAGTTAAACTCGAGCGAATTCAACTTGAAGACGGTGTAACCAAAGTTGGTACTATCGCCCGGTGACTCTAATCGAATCGCCGCTGCCGCCGACGCTGCCGTCGCGGCGCCGCGAACTTGTGCGTCCGTGGAACTACGCAACTTTCAGCCAGCCGCGTCTTACATTCGGAAAGAGAAATTTATATTACGGTGTTCGCGCGAACCCCACTGATTTTTGCGAAATCACGAAACCGCCCCGACACGACGATCTTCGGGAAACTCGCCTAAATTCGCGAAACTCGGCTCGTTTCGCATTCGCCGCACGCCCGCTACTTTTAATTCGAACGCTTCGCTGCGCGAGA
>CM052154.1:9696052-9726606 GCA_028455555.1 Augochlorella aurata | reverse complement strand
CGGAGGCCCGTATTAGAAAGCTGTTAGTCAAAACTGCGCGGCGGAATTCGATAAAATAATACTATTGTAAAAACTTTATAAGGGGGACGGCCATATATCTTCAGACCGAATTGACAGAACTGTCGGACTGTCTATCACCCGGGGCAGAGTCAAACGGACAAAGAGCCTGAAAAATAATTGTAAAAAATCGACATTTCACTTTAGGTGACAGCTGTTCCGTTAAACTTTTCCATTTCATACTTTATCCAGACGTCGGGGGCGATCGCGTGTGTGCGCATTAATCAAATTAAACAAGGTAATACTGTGTATCGGCTGCGGAATAACCGAGGACGCGCGTTACACGAAATAGGCGATACGTATTTGCGACGCGTCGGATAATTAAATAAAAATCCGAGCGATGCCGACGGTGCCGGGGGATCATTAATATCACTAATTGTAAGAGAAATTGCCTGTGTCCCGTCATCGCCCGTGAATCATCTGCTTAATAGTCTTAGAGCCTGACTCATCCGATAATTTCCTCGGTATCGTGGGTGAGGTTGGATCGTAATCTAATAAATGTACCGCGGCGCTGTAGTTTGTACTCCTCGTAATTATCAAGTGCGACGCAATTCCACGCCCATTGCCGAATACTCAATATCCTCGGCGGCGTAACTCCTCGCCAATAAAGTGATACCACGATCCTATCAAATGGCACGGTTCGCACGGTTGTTCTACGTTCACGGAATTGACATTTTTCTTCCCTTATTTGCTGAGATACCAACAAACTTATGAACGAGAACTGAAATAGATATACTTATATATACACAAATATATAAATAACAGTACATACGTATATACATATAATAATATAAAACATATAATAATATAAATATATATAAAATATATATAAAATATAATCCAGATTGAATCTGAGATTACATTCGTATCATGTAAATGCCATTTGTTAGTGCTAGGTGAATAGCGAATATTATTAGCGGTAAATAAGAGACAATCATTGTACTTACGAAAGAAAACCTAGAATAAGAAGATATCGAAGAGAAACGTTTTTCAAGTAACGACGCCATTACTATCTTACGAGTTACACGTATTTTTCCATCCTGACGCCAAGACGACCTTGAGACCGCCGAGCGTCCAAATTTGCATCCCAATTTTTGGGACAGACTTAGGATAATAATCGTTCTCAATTACATATTCTGAATCAGCATATAAGAAAATATAATCGTAGAGTATTTTTTCCTACCTTACACGCCACTGGCCCGGAAAATTCATCAAATTCGACCACTACGCACAATGACGATCTGCAACCACTTGCTACCAATGGCGTCGCAGGTGGCGCCTCGTTGCGTGCGCCGATCTCTCGGTTCGACGGATCTGCGCAGGCGCGGTGCTTTCGTTCGACGACTCGTACCTCGACTGTCTCGTCAGTTATCGTGGCATTTAATACAGCTATCCCTGGTAATTAATTACATTTATTTGTATGCATATTTTATCTCTATATTTATTTATATTATTTATATTTATATAGCGTTGCAGTTGTCGTCGAAATTATACGAACATTTATTGCGTTGCGTCATGCGTGGTAATCGGTCTCACGGTCCCATCATGTTCATAAGGGTTTCCACTTGTTCGTGTGTTCGAAGCATCCGTTTCTTAGAGGAGGAAAGCGCTTGGGTAAGTCGTAACAAATGTCTCAGTTCGACCAGTAATCTTTCAGGGCTGATGTAAATAATATCGTGTGACTTCGTCGCAATAAAAGAGACTCGATCGGCCATATCGTGTAATGCGCATGCGCGGCGCCATTTCTGGCGGGACAGCACTTAAGTGCGCCATCTAATCCCTAGTTCGACGCAGTTCGATGTCGCAGTTCACGCAGAGGTTATTTAGCTAAAGTCTTGGTAAACAATTGCTACGTCAGATTTAAGTATTTACAGTGTTCGATTTAATAGAAATCGGTTAGATTTTCGCGCAACGAGGGACCAAACGTCGAAACACAGGACACAATGCCAGTATAAATGACAGGAATTGGTATGTTAATTCTGAAATTAAATCTCAATTGTACAATTAAATCTTAATCGCATAATTAAATGACAATTGTTTGTTTATCTCTGCATGCCTTTCAGAAACTTTTTATCGAGAACGGTTCATTTTCCAAAGCACATTTCAGACGATAAAACGTATGACGCGAATAGGCGTCATTGCGCTTACAGATCATACAGCTACTCGTATTGCTTATGGCAACTCTACAGTTTAGAAAACCGTCGGATTAGAATTCGCTGACCAGCGAATCGCAGAATCATACGTCGTAAAGTCTTGGAACAAAAATATCGGTGTATTTACAGGCCGGCATATTTCTGTGTCAATAAAGCTCGCAAGAGAAGGAAAACATTTTTTTGTTTAACGTCTGGCTCCGCGGGCAACGCCGGCGAGTCAGATCTCGCATGAAGAAAACACAGCACGTAGTATCGTCGCGGAAAACTTTGCGCGGCCTCGGAAGAGCGTTAATTTGCATCCGCAATAAAAATGCGTTTCCGTCTTATCGGGGCATCGGAAGCCTGGCCAACATCGAAAAGGAAAAGTTTGCGCCCGATCTAATCAACGTTATTCAGTGTACGGATCATCTGCGCATAATTTCTTGTTTCAATGTTTCCGCAACTTTTCGAACTTGTTACAAAGTTAGATTCGAAGTCAGAGCCGACTTCAGAATTTCTGAAGTTTCTTTGAAATATACAGTACCGTGGCAACGAATTAGGGCCCCGTCCAAAATTTGCAACTCTCTCGATGCTTTTAGCCAAATTGCAAGATGTAAGCGAACTTTGGTAAAATGTTTATCAAGTAATAATGTTACACGTATAAACATAGTTAGTATATATAAATAGTATCAAAACATCTGCTACCAATAGCAATGTTTCGCGTCGAAAAATCTCAACCTCGACCTCGCTTTTTAATTATCCTATTGCTGTCTGGGCGATTTCACACAGAGAAAACACGTTCCTGACACTTGTAACACATTCGCATATCTCCTTCGTCACTCATCAGACACTATCGGTGCTACAATGTAAACACGTGCTCGTTTCGCTATCGTTCGCATCCAGGGTAACTCTACATTTCTACAGCAACAGCTTGATGAGTGACAGTAGAATATAAACCGAACGCTGTGCATATATCCATGCTAGTTATCTTAATAAAAATTTAGCCAGTCGAAGACGATGTTCTTATCATAACACGAGATTATATTTAGAAAACTGAATTTTCGTGGGTGGTTCTAATTCGATAACACGGTACATGTATAAAACAATGTTGAACGTTCCGAGACGAAAGATTTCAATGTTGGCTTCGCAGTTTCTTATTTCTCCTAAGCGTATAAAATCCTCGCTGTGCAATCACCGCAGGTAGTGTACACGATACTGTCGGCCCCGATTCGCAATTCGCTCCTTATACGTACACAAATCAGGGAGGACATATCACCGGTGTCTGGCGCATAAAACAAACTGCGGCTGGCGCGAAAGGAAAACAGCGCGGGTGCACTAAGAAAATTAACGCAAACAAAGCGATCGTGGATTCTGTTTTCGCCGGTGACCGGCGCAGAGGGGAGTGTTTGCTCATTTTCCCCGGTTTAAATGGCCGGGGACACGGTTGTTATTGCTCGGGGATGAGAGAGCCCCCGCTCGGAGGCCACCGCGCGAGAAATCACCGCCAAACGGCGGCCGCAACTTTTTAACGAACTGATGAAACGATTCAGCCCGGCTGCTTTTATTTTCCCCTTTCGGTCTCCGCGGCGCGCCGGTTCTTCTTCGTCCTCCTTTTTCTCTTTGTTCTCCGCTCTTTCTCCTCGTCTTTCCCGCGCGTCTCTCGACGCGGCGAGTGCCATCCCGCGGATAATTGCGAGAAATATAATGACGCGAGACGGTGCGGGGGTGCGGCGACCGTTTTCGCTCGCCCCGCGCCGGCCTGCTTTGTGTCCGGCTTTGTACCGCGGGCTCCAAGTGGACCCTGAAGAGGAAATTATCGGTCGAATCGGGGTTTAATCGTTCGGTGGGGGGAGGGGTATAGTTTTATGGGGACAGTCGCCGCGCAGCCCTTTGTCGCCGACCGCTTTTACCCGGCCGAACGACGCGCAGTTATTGTTCTATTATCTTTATTACTTTTCGCCGCGATACTTCCGGGACAGACCGGCACGGTATCTCCAGCAATTGGATTTCGGCCGACGATTTAATTGCAAGCTGGAGGAGAGCGTCGCGGCTGCGTCTCCGAAGAGAGTTCCGCGTCCTGTTTGTCGACCTGCTCTCCTCCGGGCTCGACGGTCTTCCGATTCTCTGCTTGCTCAGATCATTTGTCGGCCAACTGATCTACTGATCCACTTCTTAACGCGTCGGACAACACCTGGCTTTTATTGATTCTGCTCGGCCCGTGTTTGGCCAAGAAGTTACCGGAATTATTCCCTCGAGCGGTCCGCTAAATTCGAGAATCTGGACCAATGGTTGTCCATCGTTTTTCTGTTGCGATAGTGGCTTTTTATTTGTCGGAGAAATAGATCGAGTAATATGCCGCGCGATATATTTTATTGCAGCGCGATTAAATTTTGAATGAATGTCATTGAGCGCGGCCTGTCGCTCCAGTTGTGGATTTGGATTACATGGTCGTGAAATTGAACAATATAAATTTGGAATTTCGTAATATAATGCATTCGCGTATTTGTGGCATTTAATAGGTTAATAATTAAAATTGACAGACTAGTGCTGTTTGCGTTAATAGAATTGGCGTGCTGTTACGTGGTGAACGATTGCAAGGGTATTTATACTCTAACTTTTCAATTTTGATAGTACATAAATTGTTTTAGGTTCATGGAAATTTCGAGATTATGTCGAAATATAAAACACAATTTTTATGGAATCACTATTTGCAAATCAACGTCGTTGAAAGCGTTAAAACATTGTTTTTAAACTTACTATTAGATCTATTTTTAGCTGTTTTACGGAGCTACGAATGGGGGAATGTTAGTAATTTATCACTGAAAGACAGTATAAGGAAGATAAACGAACATCTCGTCCTCTAAAATTTAGAGTCTAAATATAGTGGTCGACCTACTACTGACTAGCAGGGTATTCAGTAACGATAGATTACAGCAGGAGCAACAAAAGCTCTATTTTTACGTGATAAAAGTGTCTCCACCGATATTGTGTCATTATCCGCGAACAACGTTCCCGCCAACCCCATAAGGATCATATTGCAAGCCATCTTTGCAAATATTGCCAGTAAAAACGCTATCAAATGTTTACCTTAATAATCGCTCTAAAATCTGTGAGTAGGTCTGAAGCAGATAAAAAGTCGCCCTGACACGAATTTATCTTCCACGAAGAACCTCTTTACACGACACAAAATTCACCGATATCTCCGCGCGATCTTTTACATATCTACAATAATTCGCGAATGAAATCCTCCGGATAGCAAAATCTTCGTAATAATATGTCGACGGGCCGCGAATTTTATGAATCATTTATTGATTCCGAAATACCGATTTCGCGAGCAACTATTAAAATGATTAAATTATTAAAATTTTCGAATTTCCGTATCATATATTCTAGATAACAGTTTGTAATTTATGAATCAATGATATTTTGTTAATGCAAATATCCCAGCACTTGTTAATTGTGAGGATAAGTAATCGATGTTCTAGGGGTTTCGGAAGCAAGGAATTGCTTCGCCATTTTTCATAATTTTATTTCTGAAAAAATCAGGGAAGACAGTGAAATTTACACTTATATTCCCTTAACAAGACTAAACTTTAAATTCAGTAACTGCCTACAAATAAATTCGCAAAATTTGCCTATTAAAGGTGGCGTCGCTTCTTGAAAGATGCGTCGAAAGAATCCCGGCGTTAATTGTCTCGTTAATTCACCGCTCCGAATCGTCATTCGAACGAGTCGTTCCGATAGAAAGTTCCCCACGGATTTATAGAATCGCTCTTGGAACAGTGGCCGCGCGGGATCGTTCCATTTCCCGGGGCGTTGTTGGAGGAAAGACACGCGGAAAATATTCCGCGTCCGTGACAGAAATTTCAGCCGAATTTTTCGCCGGTAACAGACAAATTATTTCATCATTTCTATAAAAACCGCCGCTTCCGGCTACTGTTATTCGCCGACCACTTTTCACCTGCTGGGATGGCGTCGTTTTTCTACCGGATTCTCATTTTGTGCATCAACAATACACGCGCGCGTGCACACGCGGCGCGCACACAGAGCGCAGCAGCCGTTCGATGCGGTTTTGCCGAATCGGCATGGGGCTGTTTCTATGCACGGTCTTTCCTATTTATTCCACCGCTATCCAACGCTATTGTCCCCCGGGGCGGCACACGCAAAAATGTATTTTTCGAGAACGATTCGTGGTAATCGGAAGTCATCACCGGCCGGCGAAAGGTCGCTTTTAAACGTTATTCTCTTTCCGCGAATCGCCGGACTTTGTTGCACTACGCGACCCCGTGTCCAATCGCTGTTGGCACACCGCGCGCTGCATTTCTCTTTTTGCTGGTTTAGCAAAGACTTCATGCACGTTTCTCACGTTGAAAAACACATACAATAGCCCCGAGTAATAGCCGAGAAGAGTATACACGCGAGTTGCGAATTGTTTCAAAAATTGATTTAACAGTGCACGATTTCGCACCGAATCTGTACTGACTATTAGACTGCGGGAAGTCTCCGGCCATCGTGCACATTATTTTTTAACTATATGTAGATTCAATTTGCTGAAACCTTGATCGATTTTAATTACGATATGGATTTTTGTACTAAATGAAAACTGTCTGCATTCATCTCAGGATACAAATTGTTTTAATACGCTATTTTATTATTTATTTGATACAATATTTTTTATGTGATTTATATGATGCATTCATCTCAGGATACAAATTGTTTTAATACGCTATTTTATTATTTATTTGATACAATATTTTTTTATACGATTTTAATCAACCCTATAAATATATTCACTATTTTGCAATTTCTATTATTAATGCATAAAATCCGCAGTGCAGTATGCGATCGAACAGAGCAGTTTCCCACAAGATTTATCAGTGTATTTGTAAAATAAATAATCGATAACATTAAAAGTTCATCTATCGGAATGCGGAGGCAGAGAACGAAATGTTTCTACGAAAGAGCAAACCGGATTTCCACGTTTTCCATATAAAATGTCTCGCGCAGTTCGAAGTAAAAATCTTCTATTTGAACGAGCACATCCTCGGGAACATGGCCGCTGTTATTTACAAAAAACTAATTTGTTTCGTGCGATAGGTCAACGGGATTACGAAATTTTGGCGTGCGGCTTGCGTAACGCGACGGGAAAAATTTTCGCGTTCAGACCGAATAATCTTCTTAACAAATACCCTCGACTTTCGAGCGGATTGCGATCCGGAAAGATTAGCAGAAAACGCGGTGTGCATGGCCCGTGTAAAACGTTACTCGACAGCGGCCAAGCTTCTTTGTTCTACGAAAAATACGATTGCGCTACTATGCAGCTCGTATTTCCATTAGGATTATAAATGCGACTGGATTCTTTTGTGAATTAGTTTCTAGAAGAACTCGATGTTAATAAAATCGAATTACGGAAATGAAACGTGTCGAATGAAATATACGCAATTGTTTTACTGCGGGAGAGATTCTGTTGTAATGAGATATTTTATTTTCGAGATTAATAACATTTTAACATTATTCCGGCAAACCTTGACACGAAAGACGAAAGTATCAATTTTACTCTTTTAAATATTGTTACATCCTTCATCAATATTTCATAAAATTCAAGTGATTTATTTAAAAATTGATATTAAAATGTATTCGGTATTTTATCATTTTTAACATAAGATGAAGGATTTTTTGATAATATTTAAAGCTTTATAAAATACTCCTTGTACAGTACATTTATTTATATCCTAGTATAAATGACAAAAAAGACACCTTTTAACCCTTTGTGCTCGAGGGCTCTGGAGCGGAGTCATTTAAAATTTGTCTTCAATTTCGAGGGCTCTGCTATGGTGACAATGGCGATACTTTTAAATGGCTCTGCTCCGGAGCCGTCGAATGCAAAGGGTTAACATTGTAACTACATATAACCTCAAACCGCGGCTAGAGTATATTGTCCTATAACAGTGAGAATATAATAAATATAGTCTATCGTTAACATTATTCGAGGAAGAAGGCAGCGCACTTTTATTTGCCGAGTGAATAATTTCGCAGCGAATTAAACGGCGTCGATGATAATACCAGCGTACCGTCCGTAAACATTTCGAGGACGCGGCTCTGATTAAAACCTCGACATCCATTACCGCGGGGGCCGCGCCCGGAACATTTTATTTTTCGCGGAACCGTTGCCGGAGTCCGTCGTTTTCCATGCAAAGTTTCATTCAATTTTCGTGACCCATATAAAACGCGGGAAAACAAGGGATCCCGAGTGGCGGCAGCGAGTAGTAACAAACAGAATCCGGCGTGTTCCGTTCTGAAGATAATAGGAAGCCAGGCTAGTACGAATACATCGGCCGATCTTAATTGCCAGGTGTGCGAGGCCTTATCGGCGTTTTATCCAATCGAGGTTTTTCCGAGCCAGGCCCGACCTGGCTCGAGGCTCGCCGCCCACGAAACTACATGCGAAACTTACATTTATCTTCTTCCAGCGTTCAACCAGGCCTAGTCTTCAACGAGTGCTCTGTCTATTTGGGGGAGTAGTGTTTAAATTTCACGGTATAACAATATTTGCATTCCCGTGACGCAACATCGCTAGAAACAGAATAACAAACTGGCCGCGACTCAGCCTACCGGTATTTGTTTTCGCTTGCGTAAAATTAGAACGGAAATCCGGAAAAAATTCCTCTCGCCGCCGTGTCGCTTCCATCGCGATTCTTTCGATTCTGTTCTTCTACGTTTTTTTGATCTCTTTCCGTGTTTTATGTCGTTGCGTTTGGTTCGCGTTTTGACAGCGATCAGGAACAATTCTCACGAGAAGATTAATACATTTAACATCGTGTTTTATAATAGATTTATATATGCATATAAATCGTATTATATAATTATAATTGTAATTATATATAATTATGTAATAGATTTAAAATTATACTTTGTTTACTGTACAAAATAATGTAATATTCGAGCTTATAATTTCTAGTAGTTAAAAAAAGTTTTCACGGCACACAATTTGGAAATTAAATTAGAAATTAAATAGTCGATCAGCAATTGTTCGCGGCGAGCCTCGTCGGTCTTCCAGTCGGCTGCAACATCGGCGCATCCGATTGCAGAATGAACAGAGGAGAACGAAAGTGAAAATTACAGGATCATAAAACGGGGGCGAACACATCGCGCGATAAAACAAGACACTCGCCGAGGGAGGAGGGGCTGGAAAAGAGGCTCGGCAATTTCGAAAGCCACTCATTACCATTTAGCTCCGCGGGACCGTAACAGAATTGCGTGTTTTCATTCTCCCATTAAATTAGATTTCCAGAATTTACTTCATCGTGTAATCAAGTACCACAATAACTTGTTTCGTATCCAGGGAGACGGTCGATGCTCGCGGCACGAGCGTTCCCGGGGCTGCCGAGCTATCCGCCGTAGAAAACCGGCCCCGAAAAACGCGTCTCCGAAAACAAAATGGTTGGTGCTTCGTTCCGCGTTAACCCTTTGACTGCGACGCACTCTTGAATCGGAGAAATATCGATACAAACGAAGAGAAACAGGCACGACGGAAATGATTAAGGACGAAGAAAAATATATCATCGCTTTATCCCATTTTGATGATCCTAATGCGCTCGTATATCAGAACCGAAGTGTTCATATTTTGCAATAACAGTGTATCAACTATTTTCTAAATCCTGTTAATCGAAATTAGCGTTCCTCCGCAGTAATCGATAGCAATTCAAAATCCAGGATTCGAAAACGCGTTGGACAATTCCGTCTGCTGGCATAAGCTCCCTAGGTTACGATGCTCGGGCGTCGTTCGGAGCGTTTTCCGGCCATGTTTCGTCCCTCGAGTGTTGAAACACGGATATCCAAGTGGCTCGAATATTTCCTCGATAAAGTGCGCCCGGTTAAGAATAATTGGAGAGCACTTCTCTATTCTTTCCTTTCTCTCCACGCCGGCCCTGCTTTGTCTCTCTTTCGGCCGGCTCTCTTCATTTTTCCCTCGGCACGTTATTTTTTGCGTTTACCCGGAACGTATTCCCCAAACGGTTTTACTCGGTCAACGGTATCGACAAGTATAAATTAAGAAACTTTATTACCCGTAGAAATGCTGCAGTGCGACGTCTGCGTTTGTAAATGCACTTGCGCTGTGTATATGCACCTCGGCGTGAGCGCGCGCGCGCGCGGTACCGCACACGGGTACTCGCCAATATGTACGTGCCCGGCGTCGCACTAACGAGCCAGTAAATTCTACATGTTGGCCCCCGCTAATGATTACCTGATATCATGAGCTAATGGACGCGGCAGATGTCGTCCCCTTTCCCAAAATTTTATTTAGACTTACATCGATCCGACGCGCAGTCGGCTGACGCGACGAACTTGCGTCGGAAACAGGAAGCTGTTCGTAGAAACGTGATAAAGGGATTGTACCTTTTTACTTTAACCCTTTGCGCTGCGATTTTTTTCACGCTACGTTGATTAGCAGTTACTCGTCATTAACACGTTCGTGGATAGTACAAATTATTAACACGTTCGTCGCCCACAATCGACCACAAAAATTTTCACAAAATCAAAGCAATTTAATGAATTAAAGCGAAAAAGTTAAAATTGATCATAGGGTATGGAATTAGAACTCTTTCGCATCCGAAACGTCCTAGTCAAATTTAGTTTGTTCGGATCTATTAAAATGAAAATGAATTTTCAAAATTATTTAACAACTAGCGTCACCCATAGTTGGGTGACGTGGCGCTGAACGTGTTAATAGGTGCCGGAATAGACAGGTCAGTTATTCCTGAACCATTAATATTAAAATGTATAATAATTTCAAATCAACCCCTTATCTCATTTCTGATAAAACTTGTACGATTTCGACACAATCGTGGCCATTCCCCCTACTGAGCAGCGCAGCGTCGCTCTCTCGTCATCGTTTTATGAATCATCCCGAATTATTGCCGACCTCCTGGTACACAGGGTGGCTAGAAGAGGAGCGGCAAGGGCGTCGATTTGTTGAAAAGGACCGGGCAATTAACGCGAGCCGGTGATTCGAGATCGCCGATTTAATGAACCGTCTAGGAGAATACGGTGGCGACCGGAACCGGATTCGTCGCCGGCGAATCGCGCGCTGCTATCGATGGGCCGTTTCGAATTTTGATGGGCCACCTTCCGGCCCCATCGCAGTCGCTCGCGTGTGACTCGAGGGCTGACGGTTGGCTGCTTGGAGTTTGCCTTGGAACGCAACAGCTTGGCTCTCGCCTCGCCGCGCTCCGCAGCCTCGAATTAGGCTACTGTGCTCGCCCGTTCGCTGCTTTGTGAATAACACTTGTTGGAAATGTCTACTGGGTGTCCCTGTTTGTGCCACGGCAACAGTACCGCCGCTGCGGTTTCTTCGGGACGCGGAATAAGCTTCCCCGGAAACACCGGCAGCTTAACGCTTTGCCTACCGGCTGCTCGTTGGTAATGGCGCCGCTAATGAGAGTGTCGTTGAAATCCGGACTGCGGATATTTAGGAAAATGTTTTTCAGACTCGCCGAGAGCGACGAACAGCCCGGCTGAAATAGATTTTTGAAATATTAACCCTTCGCGCTCGAGTGGCGACTCCGAGGCGCGATTAAAAATTGTTGCGCCACGCTGCGAAATAATTTTGTTAACCAAATTTGCTTGTAAAGAACTGTTGACATTTTGCACATTCACAGGATGAAACTCGCAGTCCAATCGTCAAATAAGGAAATGGTTGTATAAGTCCGCAGTCTGCTAATAATCGAGTGGAATAAACGATGAATTATTATGTCATAACTGGATAAAATTATTGGACGTACAACCGGATATATTTTGTTTAAAAATTTGCCGATTACCGTACTGTAAAGTATAGCGCCATGTGTACAAATAAATACAGTGCAGCGCATGGAACAGGAAATAATATGAGCGAGTTATCCGGGAGTAAGTCAAACACATTGTCCACTAAATTAGCATTCCCGACGCGAACGCCGAAGCGAGTCCGTAAAACGCCGAACGCCAAGAACGCTATAACGACGCGCTACGAAATCATCGCGGAAACACAATTTGTCCGATGTCCGGCGAACGAAATATTTCGCGAGGAAATCGAATCAGTGCGCGCGGGACGAAAGGGTGAGCGCTGACTATCGGCCGTAGTTTTATGGAAGAGAGCGGTGCTTTTTCGCCGAACTTTGTAAGAGTGGAATTTTTAGAAAATTCTGTCGGTGTTTAGTCGACCGGACATCTGGGTCACCTTTTTCTAGGGAATCGATCAATGAATGATGTAAAAAGGGCAGCCAGTTGTGAAACCGCTGAAACCTACGCCGCGTTCTGGGACTAGAACATTCGAAAACCCGGCTGATCAAGTGTGTTCGATAAGAGAACTGCTTTCTGGAACGGAGAACTTCGAATTCCGCCGCTTTTGTGACCCAGAATGCAAATTCCCGTTGCAAATGGCGAAGGAAACCCGAATCGAATTATGAAAGCTCGTTTCGTTCAACGGTACAATGTTTTCCCATGAACTTGTTATTTATACGTGCTTTGCAAGATTTCGCGAATTTTTGTTCAAAATTTAATCGAATTCTAAGAAAGTTCTAAGAAAATTATTGCCAGAATATTAAGTCACCTACGAAGACTATCATCAAATTACATCCGAAAGAAATCGACAATTGGACATCGCCCTCGAAGGGTTAACTGTCCCTGTCATCCTAAAACAATCGAGATCGGCGTCCCCCGTAATTTCGAAAAAGCTTGAACGATTTATTGTCGCATTATTCTCGGCAAAGGTGTATTCTTTCGGCAACCATACAAAGGTATCGCGCCATCAGCACCGAATCGGTCGGGAAAGCGATCGCTACAATCAAAGCAAACGGAAAACAGGATTGCCACTTTGTCCGCGGCGCGTCCGAATTGTCTAAAACAACGAGCAGCACACGTCAAACAGCGGATTTCCCGGGCTTTTGAAAAAAATCCTCTTAAGACTGGCCGATCCTGTTATGCCAGGGAAAAAGGTCGGCCGTTACCACACTAATTACACCGTACAAAGGGAATTACTTGTTCGCAAAAAGGTCAGAACGCAGTCGGGGTGGCCCCGAAGCTTCTTACAATTCCAGCCATCCAATTAAATGGTTCGCACTGTCCCCGGCGACGCGAGGTTTCCGCGTTAATTACATCCGGCTGCGGCGAGGTTCCATTAAATTGAGGAATTTTTCAGCACCTACGAGCAGGCAAGAACATGTTTAACAGCCGTGTGCCGTCTGGTAGAGGCGGGTTTCTTCTTCGCCGAGGGCATTTGCAACCACGCGACGCGCGGCGCCGCGACGCGGCCCTCCGGTGTATCTGTCGGATCGTATGCAAATCTCTTGCGGCTTAATTACGCGAACACGCCTACTATATGAGGTTTCAGATCGTACGTAACGCGAACCGGAACCCAATATATTTCTCGGCCGATAAGAAGAAACCCCCTTCGCATCCGAGCCCCCCCGGTAAGCCTAAAGCCTGGCTGGCATGGCGCGCAAGCGCCCGGTTAGGCTACCGACCACCTAACCGCCGTCGACGCGTTTCTGTTTATCTGCGGCCGCCTCCGCTGCGGCCCCTCAGCTTGTGCCACGCCTGGTTTACAAGTCTTTACACGACGATCGCCCCAATCTCTGATACCCGAAACCCGATTTCCCTTCCGACACGCTCTGATCAACCATCATCGCCGCTGTTACGGACAATCGGGCTGTTAATGAACGTCTCGGCGAGATCCCCGCGATACGGATACCCCGTCGACTTTTTGCTCGATTCCCTGCAGTGTTTAACACCTTGCCGTACTTTGACGAGTGGGACTCCTGATGGAGGTTTCTAGCAGGAACTAGGTATAATAAATAAACTAGGTATAGTAAAAGCGAGCTGCGAAAATAGACAGGTAGATTATTCTTAAACCACATTACGTTAGAGGCATATTAGTTTCAAAAAATACGTGATATATATAAAATACAATACATGATAATAAATCATTTTGCATCCTAATGAAAATGAATGATGTAGCATTCACGAATGTCGGAATAAAATGGAATAAACGGAATAAAATTCCGGTCTCTCATTATTAATATGTGATCATTGTAAATGTCGGAACATGATAAGGATAAATGATCTCCTTCTTCTAAGAAATAATTGCAATAAAAAAATAACTCGGAAGGCAATGGTACGGCAAGGGGTTAAGCTAGCAGAACCAATTACTGTGCTTCTTGTTTATTTTATATTTATCGTACAAGTATTTTTCATGTTATTTTTAACCGCAGGATTATCCATGGAATGCGTAACGAACTGACTAGATTATTGTTTATTGATTTATTTATTCGATTCATAGTTTCGATAAAGTGGTGCAGCAATGCTATGGACTTCTTCTAACGTCTTCGCGGATTTTTATGTATGTTAATGTTTCTCGTAAATGCATGAAGCAGCAGTCTACTTATATGCACCCTTATTACTTATTCAACAGAGGATTTTGTAATTAAACTGTAAATTTTATGCATCGTGCTATTGTGGAACTTTGCTTTACAGGCGTACTCTTTCATAGTCTTTGATACAGGAGGTTGATCCTGTTTTATTTGCATAGATGTTCCCAGTTTATATCCACGGTTGTATAAGTATAAATATTTCAGAAGAACGATTACAGTTTCAGAAGAAGTTCGAAAAATATTACATATTCAATTCTAGATTTTATTTTGTTTAGATATCGCAAATTTAATGTCGAATTCGCACCGATTAGTGTTAACAATCTAGAATTGAATTCTCGGTCGTTCAATTATATTAAAATTTTATGCAGTTTGTCTAGTTTAATTCATAAACTGACTATTCACTTAGTTTATAAACTAACTACTCGTCTAGTCCAAACTTCTTAAACTAACTATTCACCTAGTCCGGTTTATTAGCCAACATATTTGCGAATTCATAAATATTTTTCGATATCGCAAATATGTTTAAAATTCGCCTTTCTTCCCTCCCGCCTTAATTCCAGCTAGTTTAACGAACATTAAAGAGCGTCATATTTTTTTCCATTGCGAAACATCTATTCCACGTTCAAAGTTATCCGATATGTCGATATCGAACATAACTTTGCATATTTCAGAGTAATTCAGGCTGCCGGTCGATGGAAGAATATTGATAGCCATCTGTTCGATACCTTTTAAAGCTTTTAAACATTTTTCAAGTACATTTCAAAATATGCAAACCGGAATCATAAATGCATGGAATGTAGAGACGTACATATACGGCCGTGCAGATATTTTAATATCGTATTCAATTTTAACTGTTCGCGCAAATTCGCGATCGTAAAAGTACAATTTAAATCGCTCCGCATAATAACGCTACATTAAACACCATAAAAAAAATATTCCTCGAAACATTTATAATCACTCGCGTAATATTTCGAAATACGATCCTGAATTCATCGCCCCTGCTTAGCCACGCCTCGCGTTATCCTTTTCGCCGAAATTAGCAGCGAGACCGCGAAAATCGCCGTCTGCCCGTCTCCATTGTGTCGTCGGCGTCGAAACTCGAAGAAGCAAGATCGAACAGAAATTCCACGGGGGTTCCCGAAAAGCCGGCCAACAATAGCATTAATGGCTTTTTGCTTTATTAGCCGGTGAATGGAACAGGAGTCTCGATTTCGGTTAAATTACCAAACTCCCCGTGTCTGCCGCTTGAACCTATATGCAATATGAGCTTTGGCATTGTGTATTTACGTCTGGATTTCACTAGTTTCTCTGTTGTGGATGTAAATACACACCGGCGGCGTCGCCGTGACGCAGTCATATCGCAAGGTTAGTTCGAGGACTGGCTGAATGGGGCAGAATGGTTCGAGGGTTGGGGAACAATAAGAGTACGACGAGCTGAAGACTCGGCTCAGCGAGATCGGCAAGATTCGATTACACACGTATGTACTCGCGCGCGCGTTATCCTCGATCATTCCGTAATCGACGTGCTATTGTATCATCCATAGTTCACCCACGGTTAATAATACTCGAAACTGTCGCTCAAAGGAAGTTGTAAATGAGTGGGTGGTTAAATCACAGTGGCGCGAGTGACATTTTCCTCGCTGTGTTATTGCTTACTTTACTGTATCGTCAAATTTATTGTTAAGGTAATTTTCAGTTACTTTAATTCATATCTTATCATTTATTTCATTCTTTTTATCATTCAACCACGAAAGCTATTATTTATTTCCTTTATTTTCACATAAAACTGAAACATATCATCGTGTTACATATATTTATACTTGAAAAAGAAATTAATACATTATTCCTACTTAATCTCGCATATTATTAAAATTTATTGTCAAGCTAATTTGCAGTTACCTTAATTCATAACTTATCATTTATTTCATTCTTTTTATCATTCAACCACGAAAGCTATTATTTATTTCTTTTATTTCCACATAAAACTGAAACATATCATCGTGTTACATATATTTATACTTCAAAAAGGAATTAATACATTATTCCTACTTAATCTCGCATATTATTAAAATTAATTAATTATGTAATTATTTTTTTCATTAGCACGCTATTTGATTAAGAACGATGGGAAATACTTTTGACAAATTCTTTTTCAAATATGTCCCGAAACCTGTAAGAGGGTCGTCGCTTCTAAAAACACGTCTTGGCAGCCATTTCGCGGAATCAGAGTTTAAAGAGACGAGAATTCGCGCGAGGAGTGCCGTTATTATTTCGCAAATTGGTTCGTCACGTTACGAGGCTTTTGCGTCGCGTTTGCCGGTCGTACAATCGGATCGCAACGACCCGGGCCGATTAGCGCGAATCAAAGCGAATCGAGGCGATCGCACGGGGCGTTCGTTAACGGTGGACGGATGTAAACAAATTATTTTGCGGCGAGGCGAGGCTCGTGCACGGCGGACCGCGAGTGTGTTTTTCTGCACGGTCCCGAGGATCAACCGGGACCAGGGGATTAAGTTCACAAAAGCGTTGTCTTATCAGGTTCCTTGCAGCCGTGTAATATTGCATTCACGGCCAAATTCATAATCAGATTACGGTGTACTATAGGTTAGAGTTTCAACTTTGCGCTTAATTAGCAGGCGATGAAGCCGGTTCGCCTCACAGTGTCCACGGGGTATCAACCCCGATGTTTAACTTCGCTTGATACAGAAAACCGAACTTTTTGCAATTAATTAATTCAAACAGCTTCGAAAATTTAATTAATTCCGCGCCGGATATAGCCGGCCGCCATTGATCGGCCGCGGCGGAGACGTTATTAAAATTCGCGGCAGATGTATGTACATCGAAACGGCGGGAATGCGTTTGCGAAAGGAGATTGATGAATCTGCACGTGATTAGTGGGAAATTGAGCGGCGAGGACTGTTGCACGCTCTGCTGCAGGCGATTCTACTTTTTACCGCGAATCTTCCGCGTTGTTCTTGTTTCAATAATTTCACGATACGAACTGCTACCTTATTAAAACGGCAAGATTCTTGTAAAATACACGGAACTATTCTTTAAACATACGTTAAACGTGCCTTGGTCTTCATTTTCTACTTGTTTATAAAACAATAGCTAACGCTATTGCAGCACTGCCCCATTATTTAAATTTAATTATAATTTAAATTTACATCAATGCCTATTAATTAATTTATGCATTCATGTCAGAGGCGTCTAGTTGAAATATAAAGCTGTGAGCAAATAAGAAAAATTTAATAATATGGTTGCAATTTATTCTCATTCAATTGTTGTTCAAGCCAAGTTGCTTAGAAGAATAAAATAAAATCCCGAATGGAAAAGGATTAGTACTGCTCCATTTATCTTGATCGAAACTCCGCAATGCAACTTCCATGACCCATTTTCTAAAGCAACCCTGCTAACTTCAATATTTCTTGATTCTAATCCCACGCAGCTTCCAGAATCATGCCCTCTCCTAGCAGCAAATCCAATTAGCATCGGCAAGGCATCAAGTTATCCGAGCAGACACGTCAGAAGTAGACGCGATGCCGCCCCATACAGCGGCCGATTTTAATTCCATTACCGGCAAATTCTAATCAGTAAACGAAGCCTAAACCTGTTAAAGAAGTTACCTGTTCCGGTTCGCGATTAGAGGCGCGGCGCACATCTTCGTACGATTTTCGAGAAAATCGGCACTATGTTCCCAACTCTCTTGTTCTTTTGCATGTATCCATCATTTTTCGACATTTCACTATAACTATATTATTTATATAATTTATCTTTATTTATATAATTTATATAATCTCATTTTCTCAATCTCGACCACCTGGCTGTTAAATTTCAGCAACGCGCAATTGTTCTTAGGTATCTGGTCTCCTAAATTATAGGTAGAAGTTATTTTGCCTCTTACTAAAACAATTTATGTAATAACACATAGGACATAACTTTATTTATTAACGGGATGAACCCTTACAAAAATTCTAATTATTAATTCCAATTAACCAACACTCTCAATTTCATTCTTCCTTTGTTTCTATGTAAATCCATTGTCTGCTACTGCTGCATTCTTCAAAGGTCGCATTTTAGTTAACAATTTGGGGGTAGGTAGCACACCGTGCGAGTTAGCTGCAGAAGCATGGCGTCTCAGGGTGCGTTAAGTTGACTCCCGCGCATAATTCTTGCAGGCTGCTTCCGAAACGGTCTAAGGCTTCGTTGTATGAACCGGTTCTAATGCCTCCGCCAGTAATACCACCTATTCCTTGGGAGAGAAAGAGAGAGAGAGAGAGAGAGAGAGCCGACGCGTCGGTGGTGGCTGGCATGGCTCGTTCCAGGGGGCCGTAGACTACTTTGGCTGTCATGGTGTTTGCGGGGGTAGAAGCTGGCGCGCCGCGGAAAGGTGTACAGATAGGGTAGCAGCCCGGGCTAGGGGGAAGGGCTCGTGGCTCTGTGGGCACGGAAGAGGTTCGGAAGGGTAGCTCTTTGGTTGCCGACAGTGCCTACTTTGAAATTATACAGCGTTTATGCCCTTATTAATGCGAGTCCTAGCAGATACGGTTGGAGATTGAGGAGGTTGAGTTATGACTCAGCCCTGCTCGTTCCTTGGCCGCTTTTGAGCCGGCACCGCCATAATGCCCCGTGATTAATCCCTCGGGGCACGGCCGGCTGCCAGTACCGACGGCGCATCTCTCGCCACCTACGCCCTCTTCCCTCCGCCTCGATCCCTCTTCCTCTCTCGGAGGAGAGAGACTCTCCCCTTCCGCTCTCCGGCTCTTCTCTTTCTGGCTCTCTATCACTAGGTCTCTCTTGTCTTCTAGCTCTGTTTAGCTCTCTCTCTCTCTCCTCTCTCTGTGTGTCTCTCTCTTTCGCTCTCTCTCTCTTCCTCTAGCTTTCTTTAGCTTATTTTTAGCTCTTTTTAGCATTCTTTAGCTTCCTTCAGCTCTCTTTAGTTTTCTTTAGGTCTTCTTAGCTCTCTCTTAACTGTTTCTAGCTTTCTATAGCTCTCCATAACTCTCTATATTTTGCTATAGTTCTCTATAACTCTCTATATTTCGTTATAGCTCTCCATAGCTCTCTTTATCTCTCATTAACCATGAATACAGCTCTACATTCGTTATAAAAATGTATTAATCTACTTATGTAGAAAAATTAATAGTTTGGGAGATATCGGCCCCTCTAGCTCCCTTTAGCTCCCTATACCTCTCTCTAGCTATCTCTTGCACCCTCTACATCTCTGTTCCTCCCTCTAGCTTTCTCTAGCTATTGATCTCTCTGTCTTTCTCTTAGTAGCTTTCTCTCTCTCTGTGTCTTTCTCTCTCTAGCTCTTTGTCCGTCTCGTTCTCTTCCTCTCTCTCTCTCTTTCTCTCTCGCTCGCTCGCTCTACCTATCTCTCTGTCCCTCCCTATCTCTATCTCTCTGTCTCCGGGTCTCTGTGCTCGCCAACCCCTAAGCTCCTCCGGCAGCCAGCCACCTATCCGGCGCGGCACCTTCGGGGTACCAGCCCGCCGACGAAGATCAGTATTGCACGAGGTGTCCGGAATTTTAATACGCGGTTTTACCACTGCCAGCCGTCATCCTTGGGCCCCGCCCTGTCGGAGAACTTATACACGGTCCCGCGCCGCGGGTGATCCCTAATTAGCCCCCGTCCGCCGCTGCCATACACGCGTCGGCACCGTCTCCTAATTTTCTTTCATCCCTTTGCGAGCCAGCCCCCGTATTATCTCCCGATACGATGGTCGGATGCTTGACTGGCAGCCAATCGAACGATTTCTCCGAGCTTTCGACTCTTTGTGAGCAATTTTTACCGGCTCTTCTCCTTTCGCGATTCGTACAGACATTTGTAAAATTTAGGTAGTTTGTTTAATGAAATTTCAATGTTGAATAATGTGACGAGGTTGCTTTGTTGAGATTTTTGTAATTTGTGGATTTGGAACAGTGGATTAGAAACGTATAGGATAATTGAAATTGTACAATGACTAAATAAATATAGCCTTTCTGATGTTATAAATAACACAATGTTGTTGTAAATAATATATAAAATAATATTACAAATAATATTTAATTATTAACACATTTCCGAATTAATTATTAACGACCTCGCATACGCAATTTTACACACTTCTGGCCTCCATGGACAGGTTAATTGCGGTCCAACGGCTCTGGGGTCCAGTTCGACCCAGGTTCGAAGAATCTCGCGCGGTTCCTCGGTGCACGATGATTCACTGACGCCGAGTGTCGTTTATATTAAGCACAATAAGACCGGCGTGGTTCAAAGAAGTATATTTAGAGACGGATGTACAGGGTTAGTCACGGAAATGTTTCACTGTGCGCCGCGTGAAACGCGATTAATTGTATCAGCTTTCAGTACCGAACTATGCGAAACAATACCTAACAATCTCGTCACAGAAATATCGAACGCAAATTTATTTAAAATCGATTTACTCTAAAAATTTACTCTAGCATGATCTTCTATCTTGAGCCATCGCGTTCGACTAGAACCATAATTTCTCTAATCAAATTGAGCCAATCTTGACTCCGACATTGTTGACTCTGCGGGACAATTATTCGACAGCGACAACGTTAATGAGCCGACATCAATCATTTCTAAACTTAGATTCACAAGCTGCGAAACACCGGAATAAATAGACCGCGCGAGGAGGTGCAGCCCCGCAAGAATTGCAGGCAATCGGCGGAACTGATTGAAACGAGCGTTAACAAAAAGGCGGCGGCCAATACGAACCGAGACCCGGTCCCAGCAGTCGGCTAGTTAACATTTCTAATTGCTAATTGTCAATTGTCCCATGAACGGGATCGTCGCAACAATCGGCTCGTTAGACGTACTCGAAAGTGGCCCATTAAAGAAAACTGCAGCAATTTCGCGAATGTGCATTCAGAGCAGGGGTGGGGGGAGGGGCGAGGGAGCAGGGATCCTAAGATTATTTCATTCAGCCGGGAAAAATGTTCCATCGCCGTGGAATCCAAGGAAATTATGTTTTAGACGGGACGCTGGCGGATGATTGGTGATTCAAGATTCGCATAGACGAGCGTTCTCTGTATCGCGTTTCGGCTTCTTCTTCATTTTTCTTCGCCCCGGTCTCGCAGATTCCGTGGAGGGAGCGTGGAACGGTATATAAGGAGCGCCGAAACCCGTTGGGAAGGGAGAGAAAGAGAGGAGGGGGCGCGAAGTGCGTTGAAAAGACTGTGTCCGCGTGACTATAAATTCCTCGAGTCGAGATGTATTTATACGCAGGAATTAATTCGGCGCCAGAGCGAATTAACCTTCTATGGCGTCCTGCCAGCCTTGGGCGCTGTTGATCCGATGGAATTCAACAGCCGTGGATGTAATTGAATCGGCCAACACTCGCCGGCGAACGTCATCAAACTCGGACACGTTCATTCCGATCAAGATTCTTTCCGAGGAAATATCCATTCGATGAATACCGGAAACGCTGAATTCGTTTGCCAGCGATGGAGCTGTTAGGCGGTTTGCAAAGTGGAGCTTTCGCAGAATTTATGTTCCTGCCATTCAAATTGAACTCTTTGCAAATCAAATTCGGTGTTTCCTAGATCTGTATCCTTTTCGGAACGAATTGATAGTTTCTTTTAGATGAAATGGAGCTTTTTCGGATCAAAGTGACCTTTCGCAAATTAAATCGACCTCGTTGGGATCAAATTGACTTTTCGCCGATCAAATCGTCCTTCTTCAGATCAACTTGACCTTCTTCGAATCAACTGGAGCTTTCTCAGATCTAATTGACTTTATTAGGTTGCTCGAACACTGACTCTGACCTTGCCCCGTCAGGAAACTAGATTACTAGACCGCGAATTTTTATTCAATTCTCATTGCTATACATGACTCCTCCAGAAAAATGAGAAAATGGACAAATTCGATAGACATTTAATAATCCGATCGACGCGTGGTCGCAGCACGCGCGGAACGACCGCGTCGAAAGTTCCATTTAATTGCACGGGTTGCCGGTAAAGTGCGGGAAAAGGCAGGCGAAGTTTCGTAGCCGTAATCAGAAAATCAGCGGGCCGGCGGACACTAAAAATTAGTGGTTGCATCCGCGGGGTTTTGCCGTGCTCGTGCACCGTGCACCGTGCGCCAAGTGCATAATCCTCGGCGAACGGGGTCGCTCGAATAATTATTTCGTAACGGGTATTATACAAGGCCGGCACCGTGACTGCGTTAGAATAATTTTAGTTCGGGAACATTTCAAGAGGTCCATTGTTGCTCTCATAATGCCCGGGCTCTGTGTATCGTTTACGTCAGGCTGCCGCGTGCGTTGCACCGGCAGACATTGATACAACGATTCATGGCCGCGTCCATTCCGCAATCCGAATATCATTCCGCCGCGTCATTAACACCGTGTTACGAGACTATAGTAATTAGACACTCTCTCGCCACTCACCCTCTGTCCCTCTTTCTCTCTATCTCTGTCTGTCTCTCTCTCTCTCTCTCTCTCTCTCTCTCTCTCTGTCTCTCTCACTCTATGTACAACCCCCTACGGCCCTCTCTTTCTCGCTCTGATCGATTGTACTTGTAACCAGATCGTCCGACGGACAAAAGCTGGAGACTTGGTACACGATAATGCACTAACCCGGGTATTGCAAGCCCGGGCTGGTGCAGCACGACCGAAACCGGAAGTCGAGACGATTAATTATAAAAGGAGAACGCGCCGTGAGTGTTTCTTTTTAAAACGCAGCTTGCGAAAGCGTCTCGGACGACGATGCTGCTTTTGCGACGCTCTATAGTGGTGCCGATCGATCGGTTTACGGCGATTATGTCCGGAAAGTCGATCTTTTCCGTGTCGATTTCCAGTCGATTCTCGTTATTCGTTGGTCCGAGAACGACGGAGTTATTGAGATCGTCTAAATTACTTGGCTATTAATATGAATTATCATTATCATGTCATTATCAAAATTACCGAACGAAATGTCAAAAGGTAAAAGTATTATAATTCGCAATTAACATTGCGATGTGTCACTTGATATCTTAGTCTTAAGCTTTTTCATAAGCTATACAGAAAATTAAGAACTTCTGTCTTCTACATATTTAATTTTAATCTGTTAAATAGTTCTTTATTTTCCACCTGATATAATTTAATCGCAAATGCATGCAGCGATTTCGTCTTCCTTAATTAATAAAACTATTAAATGAAAGTTGAATAATGTAAATTAAAGATATTATAATATTTCCATAATTAAATGTAATTCCAATATATACGATAAATATAAAAATGATCATGCTTGAAAACAAACGAAAGGCACTGTCCCAATTCATTCGTAAGAAACGCTGCGTCCAAAGCCTGCGAAGAAGCCGGTCCAGCGCGGAATCGCCTAATTTATTTCGGCGCTCGCAGGAGCTGGGGAAACCGCTTACTCGTGCGCCAGGAGAACGCGGATTCCGGGACACTTTTGATTAACCGGGCCGATCGAACGGCGACGATCCCGATTCGATCGCGTACAAATAAAACGTTTCCGTATCCGGAGGATCGTCTCGCGAGACGTGAAACTCCTCGGGAAACATCGACGCCGAGCCGGGACGCGGTGCAGCGGCACGTCGGTTCGCGTCGCGGCGCTCCGCTAAAAGTTCCCCCCGGTGGTGCATTCGTATGCAGCGTCCGGCGTATCAAATCCCGTGCTATCTGAAACGGAGTTCCTTCTCAAAATCTCGTTTCCGAAATTGGCACATTTCCTCGCGGGTTTAGGAACGAGTAAAAAAGGCAGCGGAAAAAAAGGAGAACAGAGGAGGGAGGGGGAGAGAAGATGGAGAAACGCAACACGCTCGCCGCGGCGAATCCACTTCGGGCTCTCGGCCGAAGGAGGGTCAAAGTGCAGCTTGCGTTGAAGCGCCGCCGTCTCGATCCGCTCCCAGTTTTATGCGGACCTTTGCGCGCCAATATTCTTCGGTTCTTGGCGAATGGTCCGCCGAAATCCGCGACACCGCGTTTTAAAAAGCGACCGTCAAGCTGGCGTCTATAATTAACGCGTTCGCTGACACGTCGGCTGTACCGCCGTGACACACCTTTCGCACACCTTGATCACGTCCGCGTCGCTCGGATCGGACCTGGACACATTTCAAATGACATTGTTCGAAATCTTATTTCGTACAACTTGGTATTTTGTTTCATCATGATCTCCATGCTTGCGATCGCTTTTGAAATGACAATGCTTGAGATATTGCTTCAGGTGACGCGATATTTTATTTTTGGATCGTTTCAAATAATTGGCGTCAATAATCCGTTTTAATTCTCCAGACAAAATTATCTTGATTAGAAATTTTTTGATTTAATATTGTTTTAGCTTAAAATTATTTTAATTTTAAATTATCTCGATTTAAAATTGTCTTGATTGAAAATTGTCTCGACTTAAAATTCCCCTAACTTCAAATCTTCTCGATTTAAAAATTACCCTAATTCGTATCCCCATAAAAAACGCACCTTCCCGCAATTTCACGCCGAAAAGCCAAAGGCTGGGCCGCGGTTAGAGTCGAATCTAGCTGTCGCAATCGACTCGCGCAATTTTCATCGCACACGAGCATCGCCGGCAAAAGCCGCGCGGTCCCTTATCGAGGCAGGCTGTTCGCCGTAGCACGAATAAATGAAAGCAGAAATTTAGTATTCACGGACGGGCACATTTGGAAACACTAGGACCCGGCAATCGGCAGATATTTTTCATTTGCGGAAACCAGTTCCTCGCAATTGATTGTCTGCGACGAAAACAGGGGCATCGGCTGGGGACGTGGCGAGGCCGGGGGGACGCGGGTGTCGAACAATAGAACGGCGTGGCGTGTTGCGAATTGCGTGTGCGGCAGGCAAGACACCGTATGGAACGGGTATGACGGCCATAAAGTATTCAAAAGGAGGCCAGCCAGCGTTTTCGGTGTCGTTGGGAACCGTTGTTTGACTTATAGCAAAACAATCGGCGAATCGTCGGCATTATTCGTACGTGATCGGTGCGGTGAAAAGCAAATTGCCTAGGCACCAAATTGATTTCCCGCCATTCAGCGTCCCCGGCCTGCGAAATCTTGCTGGTGGTGTTGTCGCCCCGGTGTAACCGAAAATCCAACCGACATATTCGCGGACGGTGAACACGGAAAAAATAGCGCACGCGTACATATACATTCCCGCGGACAATAGGAGCTATCTTAACCGTGGCTAACCGCGATCGTCGCCTTTTTTTCGCTGGCCGACGTTTGTTGGCTTTTTTCACGCGCCCGCAATTCCGACTGCCAATTTCACCGAAGTCCAAGCAAAATACTTTCATGGTCCTCTTTTTTCCTACCGATTCCCGTGACGCGTGTCGATCGATGTTTGTCGACGGTCCGACGTTTTTAGTTCCCACGGAAATGTTGACACTCTGTATAATAATTCTCCATTGTTAGCTCCCAGTGGATAAGCAGTACCGTTGCGAAATTCTCTTTTCTATTCGTGGGATCTTGCTTGCGTTGCATCGGTCGTGTGTAACAATAGTTGCTGTTGCAATGTTGAAATGCATACTTGTCGCCTTTTTCAAGTTGAAATGTTATTTTTGGTATAAAAATACGTGCTAGCGACGTATATAGATACACGGTCGGATTATAAACGTTCAAAATTTAGTCTCTTTTTAGAATTTAGTAATAAATGCATTTATCTATTAGTAGAGTTATAAAGGATACATATAATAAGTTTATTGTATTAGATACACTATTAGATACACAATTTATTTCAATTAAATAAAGACAATGGAAGAAATAAAAATGATCTGGTGGTATTAAGGAAAGTATTAAGGAGAGTGGCGATCAACGCAGCGTGAAAGGGATCGTAGGGGTTAATACCGTTGTCAATAAAAGGTCTTTTAGGAATCGGGAATTGACGCGGCGATCATCTATCCGCGTTATTGGCCACGCAGACGCATCGAAAGTCGATGGCCGAAACGTTTCCGCGGGGCTCGCCGTATTTCTCCATCGTGCAATCCACTGACAATTTATACGCATCGAGCAGGCGGGGACGTGTTCCGCCATGGGGTCAGAGGACCTACGGTACACGGAAGAGTATCAATATACTGAGTGTATCGGGCCATAGCGGCGACGTTAGGGGGCTCTCAAGGAAAACTAAACCGCCGGCATAAAGTGAAAAATTTATGTCGCGGCGCTTGTCGTTACGCTCGCGGTCCATATGGTAATGCGCCGGGCTCGATGGCTTCAAAAGTGCGCGGCAAAAGTCTGCGAAAGTGTGCGAAAGTGTGCGAAAGTGTTTATGCAAATTGCGGCCGCGTTGTTTCATTGGCGTGGACAATATGAGCCGCGTACCGCCCGCGTATATCGCTCCTCGTATTTCTCCGTTTACATCGTCGTCGTAATACTCCTCGCGTTATTCACCGCGCCGAGTTGTTAAACATGGATTTTTACATTTCGAGTTCGCGGGCTTTCAAATTTGAGGCCCCTCTGTCGTAACATTTTCGTCTGCTCGTCGTTCGTTCCGCGGAATTATTCTCCGACAAGCTTCAGCCCGAGATTCGCCGAGACTTGGCTGGCCAGTGCTGGATGGTTCTACTTAAAATCGTACCGACAAATACTGCTGACTTAGTCAACTCAACGATTTTTGTCTTATTAATTTTTATCTTAAATAATGCTGATTTCAAATATAAATTGAAAAATATCGAATTTTAGTTATGGCAATGTAGAGATAAATATTTTGAATACAATTGAAATTATTGCGAATATTTGCAAACTAAATTTCTGTTTTAATGCCGTTTATTCTCTAAGGATTTATTATAAGTATAATAAGGTAACAGAATGTCTAAATATTATAATGATTTTCTTTAACGATTAGATAAAAATTTATATGATTTTTGAACTTTTAAATATCCAGAATAATTGAAACATTTAAATATACCGAATGATTTAAACATTTGAATATATTTTGAAACAGTTTTACAAGCATGATGGCATAGACTTAATTTTGATAGGGGTTGCAGTTTGTATAGGATGCAGAGGGTGTAACAGGTCTGACCTGAGTCGGTCTATTCTACTGATAACCCCTGCAATCTTGTATTATAAATATCGATTAGCGATAGTCGGCGACACTTTTGCGTTGTTTTCCTAGGAAGTCTCATAATTTCTGGATTTTATCATGAAATATTCATGGATCTATAATGGAATATGTTAATAGAGGCTTCTGTTTTTAGAGACTCGGAAGCTTCTTTCACTAATTAATTACTTCTTCCACATATTAAAGAATAAAACTAGCGATACATGCATTAATCATTTGTCATTTATGGCACCAATATATCGTAGCAGATAAATGCAGTAGTATTACATCATTATGATATATTATTATTACTATTATTATTTCCAAACGTCGGTAGAAATACGACTACTGTACACTAACGAAGTCGGTCTGACTTATGGTTGTTGTTCTACTTGCCTAACTACAAACATGGAGAAAAATCGATCAGTATTCCTCTGTCATTCGCTTTTATAATATTGTTTCTATTATGTTGTAACTAGTAAGAGAAGTTACCCATTTACAATTTCTTTTTAATATAAAATTTTAAACATCGAATTCGAGTACCAGTAATTGTTTAATTCTCACGCATTATATATGTCTAATAATTTTTAATTGTAACATATTTTTAGTTGTCGCATTCTCTAATTCCAACGTGTTCTAGTATTTTTCATTGCAATATATTTTTGACTCTGTCATTTTCGATTCCAATACGCTCTTCCTTTTCTTTCTTAATCGCAATCGATATTTTAGCATTTTCAAATGTCCGATTTATACAACCGCAGCATTCCCCAGTTGAAAGAGCAATTCCATACGTTCTATACATTTAACCGAAACCGAAACGAGCTCCACATAAAACCGAAAAGGGGCGTAGCCCGTTGCAGCGCTCTTAAACGTTTCTGCACTTAAATGAACGATTACAGTACAACATCGGCAATTCCGAGCCGCGCGTACCATTCGCAACAGATCATAAAACAGTTTTCCTAAAGTAGTTCTACTTTCTATTCCAGATACTGGTGAGTACGAGGAGGCCCGACCTGACAGTGGCTGACGCGTGAGTACCCGCTAACACGTAGCCACGATTTAATTGACAGCGAACGGTTCGCCGGCGTGTAAATACGATCTGAGGACAGATTATAAATCACGGGAGGGTAGCGTCCCGCTAATGGACGCTTTTACGATCGTTCATTGCTGCAAAGTGCGTCATAAAGAACCTAATGAACGTCATCTGCGCCGGATGCTATCTTTATAAATTCGCGGCGGGCAGGTCTCGCACTTGTTACCTGTCTGATTCAGTTTCATCTTCCGCTATCTTTAGTCTCGCCACCCGTGTCGTCGATCCACCGAAAATTAAACCGGGCGCGGAAAAATCGGCCGAAACGAGCCGTCGCGAGAGCAAACACGGAAATTCGATTCGAGATGCGTCATTCGAGCCGCCGTTGTGCCCGTCCCGGTCCGATCAAATATGACGCGCTATAAATTTATTTATGAATATTAATTTTACTAATTAGATATGTAGATTTTATCGATTTTTACGCGACCGATTATAAAAATATACCGTGTATACGAAGTGATAAACGATATAAACAATTTAATATTGCTGAAACTGTTTTTACAATTCGTGTAAAAATCATTGGTAATGGACCGACGCGGCGCTTGACAGAAATGTTGGATTCGCGATAGGGGAAACTAAATAATTCATGCTTTTAGAACAATAAATATTTGACGAACGAACTATAACATTGCTCGTTTAACACACAGGCTGGCACTCTAACGAATCAATAATCCACGATCGATTATCTTCTTCCCTCGTGCATGCATTTTGATTTCGCCGCCGGAATCTCTCAGGTTTCGTGCTACATTTAATTGATACTCATTTGATTGACATTTAAAGTTTACAATAAACCATTCTAACTGGGCAGACTGTGCACAGAGTTCACGTCGGGCCAGTCTCGCTTCGGTAGAATATTCTTCGGGTTTATTTAGAGTCCGCAATCAACGATGGAAGGATGGAAGGCTGATGGAGCTTGTTACTGTACGCTAGCCAATTACTGTGCCTCTAGTTTATATATAATTAATAGCATAATTAACTTCGTATTTCTCTTATAAGACGTACCAAATGTTTTCAATTAAATTCATTTAAATACCAGACAAATTACTTCAACTCTTTCAAAGAAAAGAAACCTGTCAGTTGTTAAAAAATGTCAGATTTCTAATAGCGACAGCTGCACGAGTCTGTGAACAGGGCACAGTAATTGATTCCTCCACCCTAAACGTCTTGGTCGTCGAATTCCGTGTCCGAGCGAATCGCTCGATAAAAGCATAGTTTTTGCGATCGGGGAAAAAATAATCGGTGACACCGAAACACACGGCGCATCCCCAAATAAAAGCGCTCGAATAAATATCGCTCGACTTGAAACGTTTTTGGAGGGCGCGGCCGGTGAAAAAAATAAAACTTCTGTGACCCGCGGATTACTCAGTTTTCGGAAATGTTTGTACAACTGAATTCCCTGTTGACGGTCCGTCGTTCCAGAGAAACGTTCTTCGGCCTGCTCTATTTTTTTCCGTCCGTTTCCGGTGTATTCTGTCCGCTTTATAAGCAGATCGCGCGCGAGGCGAAATCGCGTTCGCGTGTCTCGCCGGTTCTCGGCACCGGTGTTTTCTGCCCGCTAATTACACAGGCCGTCGCTGTCGGGGCCCGGGGATCGATGGAAGATTTTTACGCGGCCGAAATGAAAAGCGACGTTCGACTAGGCGAGATCCGCGTCCGGTTTTTGCCGGCCGTGTTTGGCTGACTTCTGCGGCCGCAAAAAGATCGTTAGCGGGATCTAGAAATGGTATATCGGCGACGCTTATCGATTCTAATTTACCGGAAAGTCATTATCGCGGAAAAAGTCATCGGCCGGCCGCGGTATTATCGGATTTCGCGACTCGCGCTCGCCCGGACGCGTGAAATTATAATTAGGAACGGTCCGCTGATC
>CM052154.1:9667802-9695952 GCA_028455555.1 Augochlorella aurata | reverse complement strand
CAGTACATGAACGTTACACACGCGCTAAACACCTTGACGAAGTTTAATAATCCAATGATTCAGAAATATCCTCGCGGACGGCTGTCACAGTTATTTAAACAAATCATGCGCGGAATCGCGCGTTCCGCATTAAAACTAACAAATATTTACAACCGCGTCCAGATAGTGGTGTAAATAACGGGAGCAAATAAATCAGATTTCCTCAACAATTTTGCAAAAGTATACGCGACCCACGCACCCTGTAACCGATTATGCGATTTGTATACTGATTCAAAACTCAGTACCTGTAATTTGAAACTTTAGAAAATTTAGACACATTCAACTCTTTGCACTTGAATGGTGACGTTAATTTTCTGGTGAGCAAATTTTCTCATTTTACGTCTTACAGACGTCCATTTTACGTCCATTTTTGGTCTGAACGTCTCGCCTTGAAATGCACATCTCTAAGACATCTTCGCGCTATCTGGGAAGGGTTAGGACAGATTAAAATGTTTAAACAAAGGATGAAACTCGAAAGTCACTCCCGCCTTTTGGAACACGCTTAACAGAGTTTCATTTTACAGGAAGATTTTTCTCGAAAGTCGTAGAAGCGTTGAACAGCGAGGCGCGGTTAAACCGTAGCTGTAAAATGACAAATTACGCGTTCGCCAGGCTATGAATTTATTAGTTGGCAAGCAAAGCTAAAGCGCCGGTGTCTCGTAAACAGATCCTGCGAGCATCCAGCAGCTTCGGTGGAGACTCGGCAGCGTGCTGGTGCGGAGTAACGATCCTCGGTCGGTGGAGAGAGGCTTTTTACCGAGACAGCGCGGGGCGATGGACCGATTATAAGGGCGAAGTGTCGAGTGGACCATTAAATCGTGGCCCGAGCAATTACATCGACCTACTCGTGTCCGATGATGTTGACTGGAGCCAACGGTCTCTCGGCCCGCGGCCCGTCAAAAGATGTCCCCGTTTATTATTCGCTGGAGGATCGGCTCGCGATACAACAAGGAACCGGTCTTTCGTTCGAGTGCCCAAGGAATTGTAGACAGTCCGAGAGATATTATTGGACGTCTATGGGGACCGGTATTGGCGCTGGCTGGTCGATCGGCGGCCGTTTGCGACGGTGTCTGTCTTATTTGGAATTGAAACGAGTCATTTGACGGGAGGAGGGACTGCTTGAAGTTGTCGCGGAGAGAAGAAACGACCCGGAGAAATCCGAGCGTCATAATTGATTCCCTTTGGTCCTGCCACGGCACAAAGACCGTGGAAGAAGGCCTCTCAAAGAAGTCTCGGTCTACCGGAGACGGAAGAGAAGGTAACCGGGTTGCGAGAAAACGCTACGGTGGCTTCGTTAGCTTTTCGAAATTCGATCTGCATGCGAACTCGATACCATCGACAGGTTTTATGGCGACCACCCGATAGCCTCCATGCGTTACGAAAGCGAACGCTCTTCTCCGGGGAATAGTCTTAATCTTTTAACGAAGTCTAATCGCTCCTCCTTTCCATCGAAAGAGTCGTTTAATCGACGTAGTTCATTCAGTGGTGAATAATTCCTGCAATTTCCATAGTAGTCACATACAAAAATTCGAGAATACTATTCAGATATACCTTAAATACTCCGTAAAATTTTACTGAAATATCTTGCTCATGTGTCATGAAAACAATTCTCAAAGTGTCCCGTAACGACGACTCATAATTTTGCTCGACGCGTTCCGAAACTACAGGTATCATTAATCATGCATAATTACTGCAATTTCCCCAACAGCAGCGTATAAAAATTCATAATCGTAGTTTACACACGCACAAAGTACTCTGCATTATGTCAGTAAAGTATCTCTCTCATCTTCCATTAAAAAAAATTCCCAAAGCGTTCTATATTCCGAACGACGAACGCAGCGATTTCAGTCTCACAAGCATCGTCGCATAATTGCGACACCTTCGCAACTAGCGACGCCCAAAAAATCAGGAAAGCATCTCGACCATATGCAAAGAGGTCTGCAAAGTTTCGTCCGGATAGGTCGCTGGGATTTCGCGAAAGAAATTGGCGAAGCGCGACGGGTCGACCGAAGTTCTCGCAGCGGCCGAGAAACGCGACGATCGAGGATCTCGATCCTGGAAGACAGCGGCAGTGGATCACGAGTCGGTGATTTCAATGTAACCCTTTGCGGATAGGGGCGGTAAGACGTCGGCGAGCCGGGACATCCGGTTCCCGTCGAAATACTCCGCGAAATATCGACGCGATTCCGATAACTTATGACGGCTGGTGGCCCCGGTTCCCGCCACTTCCATGGTGATTGCCTTTTGTTACGGGTGAATGGCGTGGCCCGGCACTCCACGCTGCCACCCTTTGCCGTCGTCGCGGAAAATGGAGCTCCTTCCTGCAGGACTCTTTCGCAGGACAACTTCTCTCCGGCTGAAACTGACCGCAGCTGAGTAGGCAGCGGAACGGGGACCGTGTACCGGCTACCCGCCGAAGAATAGACGGTCGAAAATCGATTCCGCTCGAAGGATTGGCCCCGGGAAATTATCCTGGAGAAAGTTTTTCGGTGCTCGAACCGCCGCTAAGAAGCCCCTCGAGCTGCTTTATTTCGAACCCATGGAAATCGTTCCGCCGCAATATCAAAACGAGAAACACGGCTTTGCTGATTTTTAGTCTGTCGTCCACCCCTTTAACCCCTTTATACCTTTTTACTTATTTTGCTGTCTTTTTGGGATATTATTTTATGTCATTAGTTGTTGATAAGATGTCGATTCTTTTGGTTATTATACAATTTTATAGAATAATCGACCAATTAATTGATCTTTACGGTAATATAGGTTACATAATTATCATATAAAAGCGCTATTTATCGTTGAAATTGGATAACAAAAATAAAAAGACTTTCCAGAAAAATCCGAATGCGTCTTAAAACAAGAGCTAATATTAGCGGATTTCCCGCGACGCGTTCGATGATTTTTCCTTAAAATTTAAAGCCGCGTGAAAACGGCGCGGAAGAAATAATTTCGGGGCGCGGCGGCCGGCGGTCGGGGAGCCGCCGACAATTATCAAAATTTATGGTTCCGCGCGAATGGTCAATCAACTTCCGTTCTTGCCAAGGGGGGTTTCACGAAATGACGCACGGCTTAACCGGTTTTTTCGCCGGCCGGTGCGCGGTGCGGCGGCCGGGCCGCTGAATAATGGCCGGGAAAATTCATTGAAGACGAGCGCCCCGGCGTGCAATTAGTTTTTCCGCGTGCGGTAGAATGCGGCGGTTACCAATCCGTCGACGGAGAATTTAATTTTGTTACGCATGGAAAGGAATGCTTGTTCGCCGACGGGAGAAAAAAGAGCGGGTCGGGGACCGGCCGTTTGAAAATAGAATTCGAAAATTACGCCGGACATTATTCGATCGGGGAGCCGCCTCCGCTTGTCTTCGCCGGCCCTCCCCTCTGCCGGAATGTTTTTCCAAAGAATTTTACAAATCCGACCGACGCATTCTTATCAAATCATGCCGCTCGTTTACCTTTCGCTCGGATAACAACCGTCTATTCTTGCCAATTTCCGAATCGAAAATGGAGCTCGCTCGCATCGCTATTTTCGAGATTCTTCGCCAGTATGCTCGTCTTAACGCGGCATTTTGACTATCAAATTTGATGAGTCGACGAAACTGTAGGAATTTTCGTGGCGAACACATTTTTCAACGTTGCCGAAATGAAGGTAAATAAACTTATTTTATTAGCACAAAGGGCATAGTTGATTAAGACGGCCCAAACTGCCCTTAGAAATTTTTCGGTGACTCTTATACTGTTTGATAGCTGACCAAGAGAAACTCATCTTAATTAATAGCATAATTTCAATTCTGTAACTTGGCCAATATATTCTGTGAAGCAATTTTATTTATCTCGGAAAAACAATTTTATTTATTCCTGATTAACATGATCAATTGAAGACTTATGCGAATTTATAGAACGCGTAATTCTTCGATAATTCATTAACGAAGAATTTGTGTAGAATGTACTCCAAAATTCACTTTATTTCTGTAAAATGTACGAATTACTCGGTCAAAATATGACAATTTTACCGATTTATTTATTTATTTAGTCCTTCACGGGCATAGCCCGTTAATGTACAGGCTGTTCGGAAAATCATGGTGTAACCGGCAAGAAAGTGATTCCTCCGATAAAACGATGCCGAAAATATGGGACGAAATTTGTTCATACAGGGAAATTCATTTCCGGGAAAATCGAGTTTGAAAATCTGTCAGGTACGCGAGCATTTAGACACAATGGGGTTTGACAGGCCGGGCAAACGAACCATACCGTGTCTAAGTGCACGCGTACCTAACGAATTTTCAAACTCGATTTTCTCGAAAGTGAAGCCTTGCGTAACAAACTTTTGTTCTATATTCTTGCTTCGGTTTTACCTGTGCAATTAAGTTTCCATTACAGGTGTCTGAAAATAAATGTGAAAGAACGAGAGCTCTTTTACCATTTTTTCATTCCAGTTAATAGCAAAATTAAAAAAAAAAGTGGTATAGTCATTGTACAGTGAACTATTCCCTTTATTATTAAAAGAAAAATCAAGTCAATTCTGGAAAAATTACACCGTTTTAAAGAAAAAACAATACAGAAAGAGAAGAAAAATAGCACAGAAAGAAGGAGACATAATCTCTTCTAGGTGAACATGAACATCTTAATTAATTACATTTACCCGAAGCAAAAATTAATAAAATGAATGATATGAATAAATTGAATGAAATGAATGAAATTAATAAAATGAATGAAATGAATAAATTGAATGAAACGAATAAAATGAATAAAATGATTAAAATGAATGAGATGAATAAAATGTACCACAGCTTGGAAACCGCGACATCTCGCGGATTCATCGAAACGACGGTGAACGTCGGCTCGCATGAACATTCGATCGCCTAAATCCGGCCGCGGATATTTAGGTCGGCAAAGAGTCGAGCGGTTCGGCAATTATCCTGTCGCGTGCGGAAGATTTAAGTTTTTGATCCGCGTAGCAAGTGAAAACAGGAAACAAATAATCGTTCGCACGACCGTTAACCCCGTTCCGACTGGAAATACACGGCGCGTCGTTAGAAATTTAATGGTACAAACATGGTGCCGACATTTCATAACGATACTCGGCTCGTTAAGGGTTTATCCTGTTACTCTGGAAACTGCCGGAGCGTCGCCATTGTGTAGCGACTCGCTAATTTCATAAAGCAGCGGCGGCGGAGGTCGGCGTATTTTTGTCGGCCGCGTTAACCGTTTTAAGTGGCTCGAAATTTTAATTGTTTCGCCTCCCTAAAACCATCACGGCCGCCGCGGACCGAGCGTAATCGCCCAAAAGTCTATCCTCCGGAATCCTCCGTCACTTTTTCGAAACGCGTCCGACCGACGTTTCCGCGGAATCGGACGGCAAAATAATTGAAAGCATCGATTGTTGCCCGGGGAAAGAAATTGATCCTCGTCAAGACAATGTAATATCTGTCGAGGCTACTGGAAGATACATGGCTTGTTTGATACACGCATTAATCAATCTAATTGAATAAAAATATTCACTGTCTAAGGTCGCGGAAATTGCACATTGAATATCCAAAGAAGCGTCGAATCACCAAATAAAAATAATCCTAACAACAATCGATCCTTAAAAATTAAATAAAAAAATCCTCACGCAAATACATCAACGTCTAATGGATTCTCGAAACCATTTCTGAAACATTCGCGCGTCAAATATTAAATAAAGCGCGGCATTCGCAAAAGAGCACACCGAAACCTATTATTTGCTGTCGTTATCGTTGTTAAAACACTCGGAAATCGCAGGTGGCTCCGCAGTGTCAAATTTCTTCTGGAAGCGAAAAAATCGGTCGTCGCGTTCGTAAATCAGTGGTGGAACGCCGGCAACGATGCTGATTGGTGGAATTTAATATTGGCCGTTTCTATCGCCGGGCTGTAAAAACGCGTGAAAATGTACCTGCCGGAAAATTGTTGTCGCAGGTTTCATAATGCTATAGCTTTCGCGAATCGAACGGCAATTAATTGTGCGAACCGCAGCGGCGTGTGTTCAACTGTTTACTGGCAACGGATCGGCGGGAACGGTAGCAGGGCTTCGATTTCGAAATTCGATCAGGATCGATCGGAAGGGCGACCAATTTTTCTTTTCGCGTTAGAAAATATAGCGACGCGTCGGCGGAACGTTCGCGGGCATTTGTCCGCGATACCGGCGGCATTCCGCTTCGCTTCGAATCGCCTGTTTTGTCGTCGCTCCCGTAAAGTGGAGGAATAATTATTTAGATCGAATAGTTACGTTCCGATAGATCGCGGCCGGTGCAATCGACGCCATTATGAAAAGTAATTACTTTGGGCTTTAATTGAATTATCGGGAACCGTGCGACGTGTTAATTGCTGCCCGTTTGGTCCGACGAAGACCGACGCAATTGTTCTAACTGGATCGCGCAATGTTCAAACAATTTTTCGGCCGCATTAAGAGCTTCGTTCTCGCTAGTAATCGTTTCCGAAAATAACATCGAATTCGAATTGGTTTTTAATTGTATCGGATATTGCGTTTCGCTGTTTTTTAAACGGTCGGGTAAAAGGTTTTCTGAAATTATGCATCGCAATATTCGTATATATTAACGCTAATATAGAATTTATGCTTTCGACTGAGTCGAGTGACAAATTTACTTGAATTAGCAAACTCGTCAAAGCGAGTGATTTCTAATTTTGCTTCTACTATTCCTGATACTGTAAACATATATCCACGAGAAATTTCTGGATAATCGTTTTTATTCGAGCGTATATTACAATAGACATTGCAAAAAGTTAAAAAAAAATACAATATATATTGTTATAGAATAATTTTATAGTTATAAAACACAGTTGTAAAATGATATTCGCAAGTCTCGTATATAGTTCGGTAGTCCCGGCGTTAAGAAACAACGGTCATCGCGCGCTAATTAAAAATTCCTCCCACTCACGGCTGCATTGTTAATTCGTTGCTGAAAACCGACGGTCCAATTATCGCATGAAAGCAAACGGAACAGTTCGCGCGTCCCCGAACAGCAGAGGTTTTCCAGAAAAGTGGATTTCGTCGTAGCCCCCCGCCCCCCGCCGAAAAAAAGACGGAGCGAGCTGGGAGGGGGGTGAAAAAAGAAGAACAAGCTGCAGAAATTTCGCATTTAGCCGAAGAAGAAAAGGTTTCCGCTTATTCTCCGGACGGGGATCTTAAGAAAAGCTGCGAACATTTCTGAGCAACTTCTCTGACAAACTTATCGTACCCCTTTTCAAAGGCGCTTTCTAAGTTTCCTTTCGGAAAAGTTTTACCTTGACCCAGCAGCGGCGGCCCGGAATGAAGTGCAGTGAGAATGCGCGCAACTGGTTGGCTGACAACTTTCCCGACACGTGAGAATTGCAGATGCTGTCGCGGCTCTTGCTTTTAAATGTCTCTGCGAACCTGTTAGTCCGTCGGTGGCCGTTTTCTTCTTTCCCTCCTCGATGCTCCTTTCTTTGCTCCGCCCTCGGGCGCTCATAACGAATCCCTCGAACTCGCCGACCACCGGCGAACACGGCTTCGATCATTTTTACGGATTGGGAATTTTTCCTCTTTTCTTGTGGATCTGTGATTGTTCCTACTGTGAGGTTCAGTGATTTTTTGGAGCTTGGAGAACAATTCGTGAAAAAGTCCAGGCGCGATTGAAACGTTATGGGTGTTAAGGAAAATTTTTTTGACCCGCGGAAAAATTGTAGGTCCTTGGGAAAAATTTTAGGAGTAATGAAAATGTCGCAGGTCGCGAGGAAAATTTTTAGGACCTAGGGAAAAATTTTAGAAGTAATGAAAATGTCGCAGCTCGCAAGGAAAATTTTTAGGACCTGCGGAAAAATTATGGGTTCTTCGGAAAAATTTTAGAGCCGGTGGAAAAATTGTTGGCTCTATAGAAAATTATTAGAGTTCGTGAAAGTGTTCTAGGTCCTCTGAAAAATTTTGAGAGCAATGGAAATGTCATAGGTTACGAGGAAAATTCATAGGGCTTGTGGAAACATTGTAGGTCCTGCGGAAAACTTAGAAACTCTAGGAAAAATGATAGGACCTACGGAAACTTTCTGTAACGTTCGCTAAAATTATAGACATTAGGACAAACTTTTAGGATCTGGGAAAAATGTGTAGGTCCCATAAAAGCTTGAAAATATTGTAGGTTCTATAGAAAATTTTTAGAAGCACCGGAAAAATATTGCAGAGTATAAAAACAAATTGTGTGAACTGCTCGATTGTTCGTCTTGATCACATGTCCAAAGCTAACGAACGAAGCTCAAGCATTGTCTACGAATAATTATTCTCGAAACACAGATTGACGTAGCCTGCATCCATCACCTCGAAATTAGAAAATCTCTTCGCGATCGTCCAGTTCGTGTATAACTATTTTAAGCATGCAACGCTTCCTCCCCGGATACTTTTTCTCGTCTTGATCGCTCCTGATTTTCGATCCCCGTGATGAGGTTGGAAGCTGCGTGAGAAGAAAATTGAAAGTTTACGGGAAACTGGGAAAGTTCGAAGCCGAGCTTCTGCCGAAGGAAATTTCAAAGTTTTGCAATTCTTTACGCGTTTGGGGGAATGGTAAATATGAAAAGTAGCAGCGGCCGTGCGGCTTCAACGAGAGCCTTTCAGAAACCATTGCGGCTCCAATAATATCCGAATCGTTGCACTTAAATGCATTGGATGCATGTTGCCAAAATAATAAAATAATTTAACGAAACAAGTAAAATGTACAAAATAACATGTACAGTGAGAAAATGTCGTTCCAAAATTAATGACTTTGATCTTGTCAGATTATTTATTCTCCAGTTACTTTAATTTTATGTATTTATTTCAAGTATGATATTAGAAGATGATCTTTGATATCACTATTAAACAAAGGCTACTTTTATCACGGAATTTATATCACATTTGTCGTATCGCATACAAATAATTAATCATTTTTGTGGACACAATTTTCTGTCTGACCAGTAACATCCTTTTCTACTTGCAATAAGATTTCGTTCATTTCCAATATTGTAAATGAAAGTGATTTAAATTAATCTAACCCAATTTACGACAATTTGTATGAAAGATAGTATTTTTATTAACAATAAGAATACACTGTCCTAACAAGTTCATTAATTTAATGAATTCCTTACTGACAATTCCTCGATCAATTACATACGAAATCCACTACGATGCAAAGGATCCAGTAGACTCGATCGGCAGTGGCCAGACGAGCGGCGTCGTGTTCCGAGCCCCCGTAATTCAGATTCCTACAATGGAATCTGAATACGAGGCGACTTTATCGCTTATCCGTTGTCATAGCCAAGACGGTAAAACAGCTCGTTCGAGGCGATAGTTACGATCCGAACGTGCGAGCGTAATTCATGCCGCAGCGCGGCGTTCGGAGTCGTCGAAATTTACAGGGGAGAGCGGACAAGCGAAAAAGGAGGCGGACACTTCGGACTCGTAAACACGTCAGATTACGGATTTGCTCGGCGCGTGTTGCGTTTGTTTGTCGCCGTTAAGAGGCGGAATCGCGTAATTGCCGGCGGCCAGTGCCAGCGCTCGCCGATCCTTAGCGCTGCCCTCGCAAACGGAACGAAAACGAGCGAAAAAAGCGAGAGAGAGAGAGAGAGAGAGAGAGAGAGAGAGAGAGAGAGAGAGGGCTAACGCGTTATAATTTCGAAAGGTACACCCGCGCAAAATGGTCGCGCGATTTCGATCGCGTATCATTGTTCCGGTTCGTAGGCGTGACCGTACTGAAATTTTTATTGGGTTTACCCGCCGACCATGGTAAATATAATTTTACACCCGAGCCCGGCCCACCCACGCACCGCTCGCGCACGAACGAAACGAAATTTGCAAAAAAAAAAAACGGTAAAAATAGAAGGCCCACCGGCGAAGAGGCGGGCTGGGAAGGGAGGGGCTGGAAAATTGTTCGACGAGCCGACAAAACGATTTTCGTTCCCGACTCGATGCTGCGGAATCGTTGTTTAAATTGAATAATTTTGCTCGACGTTCATCGCGATTGCGACCGTTCGTTACGTTTACGGATTTTTCTGCCGCGTAATCTGTTTCCGGATCAAAATGTGCTGCCGCTCGTTACCGATGCTTAAACGATTCGCGTTTAGCCGGCGGCCGATCGCATCTTCGTCGCGCGTCGATCGATCTTCGATCGATCTTTGATCGAGCTCTGCTGAAAATCGTTTCGCTCGTTTTGTTGCAAGAGTTTATCACGGTGAACTGTGTTCGTGGCTGGTGACGACAATTTTTCTGAACGATACTTTTTGTTAGTTATAATAAGTAGTAATAATAGTATTAATAATTTGTTTGCCGTGTCAAGTGATTGGACCCTTTGTTGCAGAGGATATTGTAATACGATTCAGTATCATTTGTCTCGACCACGCCAGCAACTTATTTCGGCGGTGGTGTCCCCGTCAATCCAACAGCGAGCCGGTGCAACATTGACATTGTGTTAGCTGAAAACTGATATCGCGTAATTGAACGCTATTAAGTAATCGATGTATCGCTTCGCCGATTGTAAATTGTCGTACATACTTCGTTATCGTTCGCACTCGTTCGATGTTCCATCGTGTTTGTAATATTTAACATTTTCGTGATCGAAATACAATTACTGAGACCGCGGAAATGTTTCCGGAGTGACGTCTGAATAAACCCGCCTATCGGAGTGCATACAATAATTACGTCACGTCGAGACGCAACCGATGCAGTTCTATTATTAATGGCACTACCATTAATGGCAAAAATGCGTATATTCAATTTAAAATAATAGAAGAGATTAAAAGAATTAAAAAATATTGCCGCACTATCTTCGATCCGATCAAATTATTAAAAAAAATGTAGACGATTTTTATTATGCATAAAAATCCTCGGTCCACTTACTCTATAATTACAACAGAATTTCATTCGTTTGAACGTTATAAAATTTTTGCGTGTAACAGACACTTTTATTTTTTCAATAATTGCATTTCAATAAGGAGAGTCTAAAACTCTGTTAGAGTGACGAGGAAAAGGATCTGTTGATCTTCCAGGACGTCGACTGCATCTCGTGCAACAAACTCGTCGGCGTTGTATGGCGGTAAGAAGAGGAATAATATCGGACTATTTCGGCGTGTAAAACGAATATTTGCTCGTCTGCCAAATTGAACGGGCGATTTAATCCGGGCGGCGCATCGAACGCAGCTGCGTTTCTGTCGAAAGATGACAAGCCAATTAAACGGGCGCGCTCTATGGTACGGCGGCGCGGTCATTACGAGCCGCGAGGCGTCATTAGTAACCCGGGCAAAGAAGCGCGGTGCCGCGCGGCGCGTACCTGCAATTTCTCGGGTGCTCGGAGGTGCATCGGTCGGCGACGCGCCGATGCATTCTCGCATAGTTGCATGACCGGCCGGAATCCGCGTGCGTCGGTTGCCCGTGTCCTCTCTTGGCAAGTGTCGGCCGACGGTCGAGAAAAGCGCGGCTAGCCTCTCTGTGACAGGGCCGAGAGTCTCTTCGCCGAGTTCGTGGACAGTGTCGCTTTCTGACGAGTTAATAACGACGGCCGTATCGTTGCCGATTTAAAATAGACTGCTACAATGAAAGCGGCCCGGCTTGTCAACCTTTTCGCCGTCAACTGTCTTGCCCAAATTGTTGCGTAATCGACTGCCAACGCAAATCGGCCGCGTTGATAAGAATTCTCGGCGACAGAGGCCTGCTTCAATGGTTCGCCTAATCTAAAATGTCTGCATTAATTGCAGGATACGACAGTCCAGCTTTATTGTAAATATTAATAATAGCATATAATATATATATATAATAATATATGTGCCTTGATGGTATAGTTATTATCGCTATTACAGTGTTATCATTCATATTAAAAATAACCCGAAATTCTTCTAATCTCGTATTAAAAATAACTTTAAGCTCTTCTACTCTCGCGTTAAAAATATATTAAGAAAACAACATTTTCTCGGGAGTAGCCATTAACAATATATCGTAATCCAGCAGTAAAAGGGTTAAACAACACGAGCCTCTTAGCCGAAGAGTGTAAAAAAGGAAGCGACGTTCTCCGGAAACAATGGTAGAAGGCGAGGAGTCATCGAGCAGTGCCCATAGCGGAGCGGCGAAGTCGCTGTTAGCGCTCGCGGTTCCCATAGTCAGCCCATAAATCAAAGCCTAATCCGAGCCCTAACGCAGTCCATTATCGCGTCCATAATCGGGCGCGGGCGGCGGGAGTGTCTGTGCCCGGATCCCGCGGCAGCCGAAGAAAATTGCAAGTGAAAAATCCGCGGTGTATCGCGAATAATAATACCGCGAAAGAGTAGGCGGAATTCGATGATTTATGGGGGCGGCGTTAACAATGGCCCCGTGGAAAGAGTCCGCGGGATAATTTCTGCCCCGTCACCGGCTCCATAAAGAGGCAACAAGGTGGGCCGCGGCGGCCGGTTGATTTATGCTAACAATAGGCGAAGTTCATCGGAACGCGGAGGTACGGGGTCCGGCCCACGAAATTTTGAAACTCCTCTAGCTCTGATTCCCAGCGCCCATCTCTCCCCGCGCCGCCTCTCCCGCGAGAGCGACCACTCTCTCTCCCTCCGTGTTGGCTCATCAGTCACACGTGACTGTATAATGTCCATTACACGCGGAACTGGCGAATAGATTAAGCAAATCGGCTCACGACGCGCGTAACATGCGCGCGGGTTCACGCGCACGCGTTCACGCGTCCGTACGTGCAGAACGCCGAGTTGCACACCACCGTCCCGGATCCGCGTGTACACACACCTGGCCGCGTGTATCGCCGGCCGCAGCACCGGTTGCACCTAGTATCGGTTAGAATTTCCCAAGCCACAATAATTTTAGATACCGGTGACTATAAATATCGTTCGGTCGGTTGGTAATTTTAGGCAGCGGCAACTCTCTGGCTCTCCTTGAACACGGCGAACAGAGAATAGAGCCGGTTTCGAGGGCAACAGAAGTTTCAGCGACTACATCTCGTTCTCTCTCTCTCTCGCTCTATCTCGATCTCTCTCTCGCTCTATCTCTATCTCTCTCTCCCTCTGGCTTTCAGCTTCAACCACCTAGAGTCTGTTCACTGCTGGCCATTGTCTACCGGTTCGCGATTATTTTCGGTTACCTGCGATTTTGCCGACACGCAATGGATTCGGTTGCGAAATCACCTTTCAGTGATCTTCGAATTGGTTCACTGACTGCGATTTTCCTGTCCATGCTGCAGCTTAGGATAAGCGACCGAAATGTCTGCCGCAGTGTACAGTTTCTATCGGGCAGAGTCTAGTAACGTATTATTCAGAAAAATTAACGAATAAACTGTTACTCCACGCTGTCGAATTGATATTCTGTAGAATATAAATTTGTCTGAACAAAATTTCACTTGCATAAGAATCATTCAAATAATTATTTCAATAAATATAGTCGTCTATAACGATCTATTAGAGTAGAATATTCGACAGAAAGGAAGTCGTTCGTATAATAATTATCTCGGGTAAATATTTATCGAAACTGCAGCGTTGTCGCGGGCGTTGTTAATTCTCTTACGGATGAAAGGTAAAAGCCAGTCGGAGGTCAGCCGGAGGTCAAGCGTACTTTTTAAATTGCATTGACATTCCATTAAACCCGTCGTCGATTACTGTAGTCATGCACCAATACACCAATAGATTCCTCCGATATCGCGAGTTATTTGACGCAAATTATTATCGATCAAGGTCTTCGTTTGAGAGTCATCGACCGCCTCCGGTCTTTCATGAACATTCTCTTTGATGGAGAAATTACCAACGCGAGACTTGGCAAACCAAAATTGGCACACGGCGGCATTTACTGCGTTCTCACCAGACCCTGCTATACTGTGTTTTTCTTCTCCTATTTCTGATCTTAGTTAACCGGACCAGCTACGGACCAACTTCTTGGTTCTTGAACGGTGAAAAAATGTAAACCGTGAATTAAGAGAGTAGCCAGTGAATTGCAAAAGTTGCTGGCGAATTGCCAAAGCAGCCAATAAAGTGCAAAAGTAGTCAATGGATGACAAAATCAGCCAATGAATTACAAAAGTAGCCAGTGAATTACCGAAGTAGCCACTGAATTATCTAAGTAGTCAGTGAATTAAAAAATTAGTCAGTGAAATGTGTACAAAATTAGCAAACGAATTACAAAAGTAGCCACTGAATTAGCAAAATAACCAGTGAATTAGCAAAGTAGCCAGTGAATTACCAAAGTAACTCTTGAATTACCTAAGTAGCTAGAGAATTGCAAAACTAGCCAGTGAATTACTTAAGCAGCCAGTGAATTAGCTAAGTAGCCAGTGAATGAAAAAATTAGCCAACGAATTACATGAGTAGCTACCGAATGGCAAAAGTAGCCAGTAAACTGCAAAACTAGCCAGTGAATTACAAAATACATCTCGCGTGGAAGTAGCGTGTTAGGGTCGCCTGGTTATTAGCGCAGAACGTGCCGAATCGAGTTCGATTGGACAGCATGGAGATGTTGGGAAAGATGATTGGAAACTCGGTGAAGTAACAGAAATCAGTAGACATCGGGAATATTTCGCGGAAGTTCCGAGGGGTCCACGGTTTTCCGTGAAACTTTGTAACCTACATATTTTCATCTTGTATTCGGTTCTCCCGTGCTATTCCCGCCGAATATATAAAACTCCGCACGCTCCCTCTGCAGGGAATTCGCATATTGCTCCCGACGGGGCTGCGGTTTTATTTGCATAACCAAAAAATAATATCCGCATAGACTGCGCCGAATGATAATTTCGAAGATAGCGGGGGCGCTTTCCTTAATAACGTAGATAGCATCGGGAAAGAATCCGCAAAATTCTTGGGACGATCAGGAGAGCCCTGGAGAAAAAATGTTCTGCTTAAGGGAACGCTGCTGATCACGGGGGAAAAGGGAATCGTCCGTTTTGATTCTGTTAGGTAGAGGAACCTATGAACCTACGGACACTGCGATCACAATTTTAACCCTCTGTACTCGTTTTAATTGAAAATCCGAAATAATTTCTTCTGATTTTTACAGTATTTCGATTTCACATGACTCGTTGTATTTTATAAATATCAAATTGCACCTTATGTCATTTATACAATAATTACGCTTTTATGTCAAAGAGAATCGGATTTTTCAGTCCGATTTTTTTTTTCATAAACAAGAAATTAATATAAGAAATATAAGAAATATTATTATAAGTATTATTATAAGTATAATATTATTATAAATATAAGAAATATTATTAATATAAGAAATATTATTAATATAAGAAATATTATTAATATAAGAAATATTTCCTATCAAAAAAGTACTTGGTAAAATAATTTGACTTTGCAGAGATAGTTTCAACCGCAAAGGGTTAATTTTCGAGATCAACGAAGTATTTTTATTCGTTAAAAAAATTCGCTCATCACGACATAAATCGCGAACCTTCGCAGTGCACGGCGTGTCGTTAAGAAATGATCCAAAAAATCACATTCGCGTAGCCCAGTTTCCGCGAATCAAAGTTTCACGATCGTCCCCGATCCTCTATCGGCAGTCAGCAATTTGGAAACGAGATATCAATTTGATTGAAATCGACTAACCGGTGTCAGTGAGTGGTACGTTTATTTTGATACGATGAAAATGTAATTTAAATTCTGTGCGTGGCAGTGCACGCCAAAGGGGACACCTTTTTCGACACGATTCCAGGGATTCCGGAAAAATTGAAGTACGGCGTGATGCATATGAAACTAGAGCTTCTGGCCGATACCATCTTATTACTCACTCTAAAATCCAAAAACCCGCGCAAAATCAAATCAGAATCCGTGTGTCTCGCATATACGTGTTTGAAAATATGTGCAACAATATATTGCCAGAAAAATGTGGTTACAATACGCTGTAATTGAACATGAAGTAATAGTTAATATAACTTGTTAATATAGTGTATTCTATACATATAGTATCATACAACACAGTATATTGATATACATACAGCATTATACAATATAATATATTAATATACATATAGTCTTATAATATAGTTAATATAGTGTATTACTATACATATAGTATCATACGACACAGTATATTGATATACATACAGCGTTATACAATATAGTATATTACTATACATATAGTATTATAATATAGTTAATATAGTGTATTACTATACATATATTATCATACGACACAGTATATTGATATACATACAGCGTTATACAATATAATATATTAATATACATACAGTATTATAATATAGTAAATTAATAGTAACATAATTATACTATATTAACGTAGCGTACATTTAATATCGGGCATATTTAGATACTTCCCAGCACCCACGTTTTTCGCGCATAAACGTCACACGGGTTTTGCATATTAATCGCGCATAAACGTCCGCAGTCTACTTATAAAATTTCAACGAAATCGATCCCGAGCCGATTGTTGTCCGTCGAATATTCAACAAGAAAATGGATCGGAGTACAGCGCGATTAATTTTCACACGCGTTCCTATATAAATAATCGTTCCGACGAGCGCTTGGCCGCGATTCGATCGTTTTCGGTACTCGGACGGAGGAAGAAAAAAAAAGGGGAGAAATCCGCACAATTTGTTGGAACAGTTCGCGAACGATCTATTAATAGCCGGCATTCCCGGTTGGACATGTGCTATTGGAAATAGAGGAGCAATTTGATGGTACACTTAACTGCTTGAGTGACAAATACTTAACGAGCCAAATAGTTTCGTAAGGCGGTGATCTATACCGCTGCTCTCGGGTTCGCTGAGTCATTTGTTTGCACGGTGCAAGAATAAACAAGATGGCAGCCGCTCGCGACAAGTGCGCTGGATTTCGCCGAACCCGCGTTTTACGGGCATCCTCGGGCAGGATAAAAAAGAACGGAGTCCGAAAATTTTCGAAAATGTCCGAATAATCCGGCGCTGCGCAGACACCGTCGAATATTCCAGACAATAGAAACATAAACCGTTCGGCCTGGGATCGTTTTTTAATAGCTTTGTTTATCGATCCTTTTTTTGCGAGGTCAGTTTCAACAAATTCCCCGCGTGTCACTCTATTCTTTCTTGTTTTATCCGCGCGCGCGCGCGCGCTCGGCAAACCGTCCTATTATTCAATTCCACTCGATGCAATTACGATGCAGCATCCGTTATTCAATCGGAGATAAACGCGCGCGCGAGAAATGTAATTCATTCATGTATTAAATAATAGTGGACGTCCCGTCGGGGCGTTTTTTTTTGCTGTATTTACTTACAGTCGTCCCCCCAGATTTATTTTGCGCAAATTACTTTAAATAATGGCGATCGAAAATCTGTTTCGGATAAAACGAAGCACCGATTAATTGTCTACGCTGACGAGATTTATTTCGCAAGTGTTCACCGCGTTATGTGCGTTGTCAACGATATTACGTTACGGTGTAATACGTCGCGATTTTGCAGAGACGCGAATTACGAGATCATTTGCGCATCGCATTGTTGTTTCAAACGTGGAAGAACGCGGATGCGCGAATAACTCGGTGGTGTGTTAATATTTCTTCGGAGCGTCGCTATCTAAATATCGTATCATATTTATTTATTTTATTTTATTCTTTTATTTTATTATTTCACTATTAATAGAAATCATAAATTATTCGTAGCAGCTCTAATCGTAATTAATTGAAAATAATGCAACAAGATTCATAAAGTCTCGCAACGTCATTTTATTTTCGCAGTTTGGCCAATTCATTTTTCTACTTGAAAATTCTACTTGACAACAATCATCCTAAATGTTAGTGCAAAAATCGTCGACCAGCCACCCCGCTGGCTCGCGTGAAAGAACAATAAAAACGGGAAAAATTTGTGGCACTAAAGGCCACGAATAAAACTACCTTTATTTTAATAAACAATTCCGATCCGCGTATTGTTTATCCTGGCATATAAAAATAAATTTCACGCCCAATGATCGTCTAGCGTGCTCTCGTAAATATCACGGCCAGTTATACGTTCGAGCGTTAATGTGTTGCAAAGTCAATGAAGCGGATGCCTTTGTCCGTGTGAAATGGAATTGTAAATCGTACCGGAAGTGCCCCGCGTCGAGCCACGCGTTCTCTCATTTCCTCTGATCCCGCGTGCACACATATTTTTCCTCGTATCATCGTTTTCCAGGCTCGCGCCTCTGCCTTCGAAATGGACATGCATCGATGTCCAAATATCCATTCCCCTTTCATTTTCCTCCTTTCTTTGCCCATTTACTCGACCGCCGTTGCTCTCGGACGCGCCGGCTTCGTTACACATCTGATCCTCGTCCCTTTGTCTTCCCCGCTTCCTCAAACATCCTCTTCCAACACCTATTTCCTCATTAGAACGTTCATTCTACTTCAATTACTATGCGAGCATATTTATTCCCTCGATTCATTAGGATATTTTGTCATAATGATTTTGTAACAAATTATTTAAATATTGTCTTCAGTTTCACTATATCAGGTTGCATATATAAAGGTAATTTTGAAAAATTATTGCTGCATCGACGTTGAGTCAATTAGGATAATAAGGATGTTGAGATGTGTTCAATTTGGATTTTATTATGCAATAGTCTATACTATTTTTAAATCTTTTATATTTAAATTTGCTGGCCGATTTATTCGCATAAACTTAAATTCTCAAGATTTATATATATTAAGAGGTTTATTTTACATAAATCGTTTAAAAAGAATTATTCTGATTTGTTCTATTTTAAATTCTAGTTCTATTTAAAAAATATTAATGTATTTTGCAACGGTGTTTACTATCAGATATTCAGTACGAATTACGAAAATTTCAATTGATAAAAATAAAGTAACTTAGTACAAATTGGTAGAGAAACTATTGCAGTTTGATATGCAATTGTATACGTAATAAATGTTTAAAGACAGCTGCGTAGGTCCATTTTTTAAAGGGGAGTTCTCCCTTGGGAATAACATTTTTTCACCTATTACTTTGCAACCCCCATTTTTCTGTTATCAGATGTTCCCGGGCTTTTCCAATCCGTTTGAAAGTTGCTTTTATTCTTGATTAAAAATCGCGTAGTCGAAAAACAAATACTTTCGACACGCTCTTTTCGGCCAGATTTGTCCCCGAATGAATGAAAGAATCGAAATAGATAGAACGACGAAATACTGCGAAAGAGTTACGAGCGGAAATAATGCGAACGCTTTTTCAATCGCTTCGAATTCTCTAGTCTGTCAATTTCGCGAATGAAATAATCAAACGAAGACGTAAAACAATACGCGCGCGCGTCCGGCGCGCGGCGGAATCGATTATCGAATACAGAGTTATTCGGAGCGTCGCTTCTTGCTGGTCACTTGTCTTACTGTCACTTGTCGGTCCTGTTCTCTAATCGGATGAAGACTGCAAAGTGACACACCTTTGAATTACATTACACGACCCGCGGCTGCCAATTACACGATCGACTGAGGGCAAATCGTTCGTGAAATATCTTGTAAAGAATTTAGCTCGTCGACTGCATAATAGACGAACTAAACATTCCTATTAAATTATTACCAGTTGGTTTATGCAACGAAGCATTTATCAATATATAACTAAATCTGCGGAGTTTAATGTCAATCTTAAGATTCAAATATTAACGCGGATAATCGCTTTTGGATCAATAATCGAATTAATGAATCGCAGCAAGTAATGGCGACAAACATGGCGACCGTGTCTACATTAAGGAGCATCACTATAGCACCATCCGTATTTTTGAGTATTTCGGACTTCTTGATGACAATGGGAGAATATCGCTTATATGAGGCGGAAGGGTATGATAAATAATTAGAGATGAAATAGTCGAAGTCCTGATTTTCTGTTGGTGCATTACTATGCAATATTAATTATATTATACAGTATATAAAATATAATGTAATACATATTAAACGGTAATATATAATAAAAATATAAAATACATAAAAGCAAAATTTATCAATTCTTTTCTAGATACATGAATGCTTGAATTTTATGTAAAAACGAGAGAAATAAAAAAATAAATAGCTTTGGTGGCTAAGGGTAGATATACGATCGCAAAGGGTTAAAATTGCTTGGAAGACCCAGCGTTAATTCTTAACGCCGGCGACGCGCCTGCTTTGTTTTCATGCCGTAAACGCCGTTCCCCGTAATTGGCCGGTCTCTCGAACGTAAATTCCGGCCGCGGGTCCCGCCCTCGAACGAAAAACGGGGACACTGTTCGGTGGGAAATGTTCAATTCACGGGCGCGATCACGCCGGCTTTGCCGTTGCTCGAAAGTTTCGCGGTAAATACGCTTATGTAAAAGAGCCGCGGCTCTATCGCGCGTACGTTCAATCATGCGGGGACAAATAGAAGCACGTCGAAGCCCCGGCTCCGGAAATTTGCTGGTCAACATTTTCGAACTTTCGGGTATAATGTGTTTTCTCTGCGGTCGCTAACACAACGTCTGCGAAACAGTATGAGATCACCCGGAGCCTCGGACCTCGGCCCGGACCGGCCCGCGCCGGCCCGCGTATAATTAATTAACATCGGTTTATGCTACGCGCGCGAGCTTATAAATATTCATGGGGCAGGCTCCAAGATATCCGCTCGAATCCGTCGATATTACTGTTTGCCAAAAATCCATCCGAGCCGAACGATTAAATCATCTTCGCAAACGGGACCGACGCGCTGCAGCCTACCCCCTCCCTTTCACGATTAAAAGAATCGCATCGTTGTTACGGTCGAACGTGTACAGGGTGACGCGGATTTACTGATCTAGGTCCTTCGTGCGGAATAAAAGCAAAATAAGTTTTAATAAGGAGAATGCAATTTTTAATAAAAAGCAATGCAATTTTTGACACTTTGCACTCGAAGCCATTTTAATTCTAAATCTAAAATTATTTTTCTGACTTATATTTTCATTTTCTATAGCAAAGTGCGTTATATATATATGAAATTAGGATGTCAGACGTCCAGATAAAAAATGATCGCAAAATAGACGTCTTTAAGACGTTCAGTACTTCTGACACGATGAACTTTGACAAATAATATACATAAACAAATACACAATTTAGCAGACATTCCATCGCGAATTGCTAAAATGGAAAATAGTTGCAACAATACTCGGCAACGTAAGGAAATATTTACGACGGGAAAGGGAAGCTTGGAAATTCGATTCGGAAGGGCGGAGACTGTTGCAAAGGGAGTGAAACCAGCCCCGCCTGCGCGCATAAAATCCAGTTTGACTAATTCTTGTCTCCTTTGCTTATTCGTAATGATAGAATTACAACGGGAATTGCTGTCTGTTGTTTCGCGACGGGAATTGCGATACCGAGAAACGCTTTCCCGGTTTTTCACGGTCTTGAAGCGTCCGCCACAGGCGAACGGAGCGCCGGGAAACGAAATCTGTGCCGCATTGTTCGAGGTTTTCTTGATGTTCGTTAGATCACAGGGCTAAACAGAAGATTCCGTGGATGTTTGCGAGGGAAACCGGCGAAATATCCTGATAAATCGAACGGGCTTTCGCTTTGTCTACTCCTTCGAAATATTCATGAATTTATAATTCGATGATCGGCCATCGAATTATGACGAAACAATGTCCGCTGAATACAAAAGTAGATTTTCGGAACGTCATAGGCAGATTTTCAAAACGTCTTTGCGTCTGGATCGGGATTTGGCTCTCTCGAAGATCGCATAAACGGCGAAACCGAAAGAAACCGCCTCGAAAACCGTGAATCGAAAGCCTCCCACGCATCGCGCGATTTTCGAATCCGCGAAACAGCCTGAAAACAACAACAGGGTAGGGGGGAGGGGGATGGGAGCGCCGTAAAAAATATTTGATCCGAGCGAGTTTTGTAATAAATCGCTGACAACGGCTGAAAATTTGAAATCAACGATGAAGCTATCAGAGATGCCGCGCGGAGATTTTTATTGAATGCCCGGAGTTGCCTGACAATGGGATTTAATTTCGGTGATGAAATAAATTGAAATTATATATCGCTCTCCCGGAGATGATTCCCTGCAGTTTGCGCGGCTGATTAAACGGATTTTATTGTAACTTTTATTGTTAACTAGCGAGCCGCGCGACTGCCGGCTAATTAATCCGAGCAATACTTTTACGTAGAACACGCGTTATTATCTTACGCACGATATTGTTTCCTGTACAACGAAAATGTTCTCCAACGTATTTTAATTAATACGCGTTACTGGGAATACGGGGAATCGATTTTAACAAGCTCGTTGTTGCTGTATCTTTCGGAAACGAGTTATTAAAATTACTGGGTACGTTTGATTTTTTCCTTGAAAGTGATGGTAAGACATTTATACTGATTTTTAGTCACTGAGCGTCGTTAAATAATCGTAACTTTAAGTAGTCGTAAATTAAAGCATTGGTGACTCGTTATTTCTGTATATAATTTAGTAGGTATAATTTAATATATACTAATTTAATAGATATAATTTAATAGATATTAAATATACTAAATAGATATAATTTAGTATGTATAATCTAATGTATATATACAATTTGGCATATATGACTCAGTATATATAATTTAATATGTACAATTTGGCATATATGACTCAGTATATATAATTTAATATGTACAATTTGGCATATATGACTTAGTATATATAATTTAATATGTACAATTTGGCATATATGACTTAGTATATATAATTTAATATATACAATTTGGCATATATCACTTAGTATACATAATTTAATATATACAATTTAGTACACGTAATTCAATATACATAATTTAATGCTCACAATTCAATACATATAATTAAATCAAGAATATCAAGACGAATAAACTCGTCGAAAGCACCGGTTAATCGCAGCGAGCGTGAACTATTAAACGTTTCCGTAGAAATCGAAGCGAGCCAGCGTCGTTTCAGCATAAAGCGCGCCTCGGTATGGTTGTCAGGTGGAAATATAAATTTCTCCGGTGGACTAATACCGCGTCCCTTGAACGACGGGATCGTCGAAATTCGATTCGACGGAACTTATAACAGTCCTAAGGTTGCCCGGACACCGCGTCAGTACACGTTAATTGAATCGCTCGGACTGCGGGAGATTAATTAGTTGTTACCGAACTCGATTCTCGTATTTGTAGCTCATTCGCCGGCGAATGTATAATATATTGTTTCGGGAGGAACGGTTTTGTCGCGTCCGCGGAGACACCGGGTAACAACTATAACAAAGAACAGGGAGCGCAAATTGTTCCAATGGAAATGGATGACTAACCGGTATTTCTCGTGCACGCGCGCCCGTAGAAGTTTTACAGTAGATTCACACACGAACGCGCGATCGCGATTGGACGTCCCTCTCCGATTGCCATTTCTGCGAGCCCATTTGTTTTACCTTTATTATTTCTCCGGATAAAGCGCATTCTTTCATTCGAAAATTAGCCTGTGCGACTCATTCGACAACGTCGAATTTAGGATTTTAATTAAGGGACTTCTTTTTTGAAAGTAGACTCATTTTTTAAAGTGGATTCTTTTTTGTAAATGGGGGAAAATTAATTTCTTATAGTAATTAATAGTCATAGTAATTTCTTACAGTAATTGAACACTTGGCCAACCGAATGGGGAGATCTCCCCGTTTTTAACAAGCATTATAATTTCTTAATTTCATCATGATTTTAAGGAACGTTGAAGAAGTAGTTGATAACATATAAGTTCACTTTGAAATTCTCATTTAATTTAATAAAATACTGAACGCATCGATTTGCTATTTTCATACTCCCAACATTAAATTTGCAATCGAGCTCGTCGATTTGACGAGTTTTATTAAAATATCTCTTTCACAGAGATAAGGTGTGTCCACAGTAACAGTTACCGTCGAATGATAGGAACCAAAATGTTCGCGCCAATGCTCACTAAAATGGTTGACCAATTAACAAGAAAAATCACAAAGAACATTTCACCGTTTTCGATATCCTGTGATTGAAATTTCCGATCGAAAACGCACAATATACCGAAATTGTCCTATCCTTCGTTCTCTAGTTGTCGACCTATTAAAAGCTATTTTCACGTGGCAGTTTCCATCGCTCGAATAAAAAACAAAAAACTCCGCGAATTTGCTATCAAAGAATTGAAATAATTCCTGCAATATTTTCGGGACACCGTTGTTATAAGTCTTTAATTTCAACAAATGAATACTTCGTTGAATTCATATATAATTATTCAATAAATACAAAATTAATTATGCTAGCAAATAAATATAAGACACAGTAATTGGCTAGGGCACAGTAGCTCCACTACCCTATGCGAAACGTTACGAAAATGATATCTGGTGCAGAAGATTCGCTAATAGGCCAATGCTATGCCACGAGCATCTCGAGGCGGTCGCTCCGATTAACTGCCGATGGATCGATGACGGGTTTGATCGTCGGTGCCGCGGGCTGCCAAGAGGAATGCCCGATCGCGCCGTTGACAATCGATCAAAGCACTTTCGAGACTTATTTGCGGCTTGAAGCGCAGCTGCGCGAAAGCTGGAATGCGGCGCGTGTGCCACGCGGAATGACTCACGAGGCGCGTGCTAAATTCAGACGGGCCGACGCGGCCGGCTCCGTTCTCTGGCCTCTTGGCCACGCAACGGGCAACATTCGTCATAAACGAGGCCCGTGATAAAAAATACGCGAGAGGATCGTAACGTAATACGGACGCGTCGCGGCGCCTCGCGTCGTCGCGGACGCAGACGAATCGTCGCGGACGGAACAGGTGCCAGAATTCAAAACGCCGTCTCGCTGGAGCCAGCGACCATGGGGTGAAAATCACCCGGAAATTATGAGGAATATTACTCATTGGATTCGCATACTTGTTCTCAATTTGTTTATTTTTTACCGTGATCGTGTTAACACGGAGCTGGTAATATAATTTATCTAAAAATGTTTACGTGAAGGAATTTTGAAAATAATTCCCAGTATTGTATAAATTAATGTCACTATTCTAATTTCGCCCAGGAGCAGCTAATTTTAATAATAATAATAATAGTAATAATAATGTTTGTTCTTTTGATGGAATGAAGCCTTTGTTATAGGATATAGAATAATATTCACGAGCAAGAGTACATATATTTTATTTAAATAAAATTTATAGTGTATATGATTATAGGAACAATAATGGTAGTAGTAACAGTGACAATAATAGCAACATTTTGTTGCATGTTAACATTTTACCTTACACAGTGGCGCCAATGATACTACTCAATTCCACTAAATATCACACTGCTACTTATTACAATAATATACAATATATAATATTATTTATATATATTATACTAAACAATATCAAATATAATATTATACATAACAATATATTATTATAGTATATAATATTACAATAACCAAAAGTTAAAATAAATAATATATGCATTGGAAACCGAGAATGATGCTGTTTCCGACGATACAATTACAATAATAAACGTACCTGAACGAACAGAAAGGAAACAGAATGCCCGAACCATCTACGTTTGCCCACTTTCATTTTCCATCGCGGTCGCAACACCTTTCTAGCGACGACAGACGAAATTTCGAAAGCCGTCACGGAAGAACTTGCCATTCGACGGCTTCGGCTATTTCGTAACAGCTCTTTCGAAGATTCGACCGAATGCGGTTGCCACGGCTTTCCCCAAAATTAAAGGTACACCCCCGAAGCAGCCGGTTCGAAATCAAATTGAAATCAATTTCCCAGGTTGGAGGAGGCTGCGAGAAATTGGCCAAATCGTTTGAGTATTCCTTGGGTCGCAGGCCAACCCTGAGCCGCAACCGATCACCGCGATCCTCCAATGTTTATCATATTTTTGTTGCCTCGAAGTCGTGCTAGAACTCTTCAAAATTAATAAAGAGAAGGAACAGACTTCCCGCTTCTTCGACAAATAAAAGAATATTAGAATTTTACATTTTATAATATATTTATTTTAATTATTCTAAGTAATTTTATGCGGCTCGCGCTATTTTGATAAATAGAAGCATTTCAGAATTGTATATTTTATAATATAACTCTTTTAATTGATTTATAACTTATTATAGTATATTATATTATAACTTACTCGTAGTTATTTTAATCAATTCTATTTTTCTATTATCATATATTACAGATTTTTGTGATAAATAATCCGCCGTCTATAGTTACACTGCGGCTTTGATGCGTTTATAATAAAAATGACTATATAAAATACAAAGGCGTCCTCGTCAACTTATGAAAACGATTAAACGATAGCGTACATTTTCACTTAATTAATTTAAAAAGATAATAGTTTCCCATAAATATTCGCAGTCCGGTCACGACGACGGTGTTCTCCTCGTCGCAATAAAGCCGAGCAATTATCGTCTCGGGAGGGTGGCGCGTTAAACGGTTTCAGAAAAACTTCAGACCCCGTAAACTCGCGGTTTGGTCATCGGGCCCATTTAATCGTCGCATAATCAGCGTATTAAATGACGACGGTCGTTCGGCGAAGTCGCGCGATAAAACCGGGGAGCCGGCTCGCGTTTCGCTCGGCGCGCCGCTTCGAATAACATTTTCAAGCATCGCGGCATCGTTGCCTTTCCCCGGCGATCATAAATGCGGAAACGGAGCGTCAAGCTTTCGAGCCAGGAGACATACTTCTGGCGTTCACGGCAACGAGGAAAAACACGGCGGACAAAGCTTTCAGACGAAACGCGGAAAAACGGTACTTTCGGCGTTTCGTCCTCGTTTCTCTGTGTCCTCCTCTCGACCGACCGACGCCCGCGCATTTTTACACGGGGAATTTAAAAACCGAATAAATTTCCCGGCCGTCAATCACGGATTCGGCGGATGCCAATACCTTTTTCATACTTTTCCATCGAAATCCCCGGTTCCCCTGTCCTGTACCTACCAACCGAATTAATCCGCGGATTTGATTAATGTGTCGCGCGTTTCTTACCTTGAATAATGAGTTTCCATGCTGTTCGAGGACAACGGCGGTCAGAGAGGAGGATTTTAAACTATTTCGGGCGCGAACAATTTGCATTTTTAATGTTAGTTTCGGCGCTAGCGTTCGAATTTTATTCTCCCGGCTCTGTTTTCACTTAATTGTTAATGATTCATTGCGCTATTCTTGGAGCATAGCTAGGTATAATTGTCTTTTTATTCTTTATATTTTTATTTATTACCTATTTCAATCCTGTATTTCATTCTTTGTATCTATTCAGATTATTTTTCATTGCATCGTATGCGCTGAGTATGTAATTAAATGCACTAAAAAATATGGAAAGATAAACGCGTTAGAATAATTTAAAATTATTTTCAGAGATACATTTTTATATCATTTCTGCTTTCTATGATTAAGTTCGACTACTTTTTATTTCCTATAAAGATAGGAAACTGTCTGCTAATACAGTATTAGCTAACATTCGCGCAGTTCGAGCAGTTCGCGCGCTATTCGACGCCGATTTTCGCATTTTACCATACCGGAAGTCGTCGCTCTCTCGAAACGTCCAGCGCGAAAGAATCTCTGATTAGTAGCGCAGCAATGTCTGCGCTGTTTAAACATTTGCCGTCACACGGTACGTGACAGGGGACTAGGATTTTTGGAGTGGCGGTAGCGCGGAGACACATTGCAAGGGAATCGTTTATCATGTCAAAATTATCTAATTATTCGCGGCGCGAGCAGAGTGAAAAGGGGCGAAAGAGGGAGGCCGACGAACGCGTGTTCGCGTACGAGCGAGGGAGACACCGGGATCGAGGGGCGGGGCGGAGGGTGGCAGGGGAGCTGTACAAGCAGAAATGCATCGCGGCGCGGCGTGTGTTACAATTCGCTGCTGTCGTCATCGATGTAATCTACGAGGCTATAATTTGCAGCCGCGGTTAAATTGAAAATTTCCCGGCGAAATATCACAAAAAAATTACGCCACAATGGAACTGGCGAGCCACCGTTTCTCTACTTATTTCCGAGACCCTCTGGCCAATGGAAACAAACGCGACGGGGGTCGTGCTTTCTCCATTTTTGCGATACTCTGGTGACCGTAATCAAATTTTACCGGGATTTGCGAGCTTAATTTTTAATTTTGAATTTTCCGGTTGCAATTTCGTTTCTAATTTTTTATTCTATCATTTTGTCTACTGGAAGACTATTAATACTATTTTTATTAATATAGTTATTTGATAATCTTGAACAAAATTATTATAATTAGTATAGTATAGTATAGAGTATAGTATAATATATAGTATATAGTACA